>PVKN010008308.1:0-25331 GCA_004027915.1 Capromys pilorides
ACCCTTGTTAATGTCAGATGCTGCTGGAAAATCAGATGAGATGGGTCAAACACAGAGCACACGTAGGGGTGCAGAGGCCACTGGGAACCTAGACAAGATACGTTCTGGAAGCTGATAGGGGCACCCCCATAAAGGATGAGAGGGCCCCAGCCACAGCAAGCAAATTCTTAAGAGGTCTGGAGGACAAAGAGGTGAGAAAAGGTCAGGGTTCAGGCAGATGTGGGGTGGAGATGGGGAAGTGAGACTCTGGTGACCCAAGGACAAGGGTGACAACCGCAGCAGTAACGTGCCAGAGTATGTGGAGATGCTGGAATCAACTGCATGAGGTAGCTGAGTGGACCTAGACAGGACCACAAATGTTCCTTCCACAGCTGAGGCAAGAGGCAGAGGCAGGAGGATGCAGCTAGCCAGGTGGCTGTTGGGGAGAGTGGCCAAAGTTCCAGAATTTCTAGTTCTCAGTGAAAGGGGGAGTAGGGGAGGGGTTGCAGGTATAGCTCAGTGGCAGAGCGTTTGCCTAACCTGTGAGAGACACTGGCTTGGGCATTCACTCCTAAAACTTTATTTCTCACATCTGATCCTGCCCAAGCTGTCTCTGCTGGTCTGTGCACACTGTTCTTGCCTCTGTCTTCCCTTGTGACCTCTCTATATTCTCCAAGAAGCAAGTAGGGAGCCCTGAGGAAACACAGGCTCCTCCCCTGTGCATCTAGGTTCTTTCCCAATGCCCAGGGAATGATTAGAACCTTCTGTATTCAACTACTATGCCCCCAAATTCAGAGGCCTAAGGGCCCACCCTGCACCTGCCTCTTTCCAGCTCTGCTCTGGGAAAAGACTGCCCTCCATCCCAGAGTCCCCTGGAAATAGTCTCACAGAGGGGGACCACGCGAGCCAGTATTCACCTACAGTGAGTGATGTGCAGATCAATGTGCAGCCTAAGGCCACCCTGTAAGCTGTTTGGGAAAGACAGCGGCATACTTGGAGTATGATATGCACTCAGGAGTTTGTTTATGGTATAGCATCTGCACCCTCCCTTGTCTAAGGCAGGAACCTTGGAATGTGAGAATGGAGGAGGTGCTCAGGACAGACATCAGGAGAGGCTTCCTGCAAAGGAGGAGGGACAGGGAGATCTCACTGGATGGGGCCCTGAGAAGCCTGGAGGAGGCCATTCTAAAGGGAGCGCCTTCCACCCCATTTCTGCCTGCCATCCACTGCCTGCAGATCCCTCGTCCTTAGCTCACAATCTGCAAGCCTTCTGCTAACCTCCCCCTTCAGGGTTCCCTGGGGTACACTCTCCTTCCTTAGCAACACTATCTGGCCAAGGCCAGAGGAGCCACCTAACAACTCCCATGCCTGCTCCCGATCAATATAAGCCAGAGGGAAAATTATCTTTTCTAGAAGGATGGAAGCTTCTGTCTTTGTTCTGGCTGAGATCCCTGAATTGCCAAGGGGAAAACCACTGAACTAGAAAAGAACTAGAAGTAGGGGCTTTCCAGTTCAAAGGAATCTGTGTCCCAAGTCAAGCCTGGGCCTCACAGCCCTGGGCTGGTCTGTATGTTTACACATCACCCTGAAGGAGCAAGCTTCCCTGCATGCTGATACCAGGGACTCCTGTCTCTGCAGGACTCATCTGTCACCAGGCAGCCCTGCACCGACAGTTCACACAAGTGGTCCAGATATACATGAAGCCTGCAAGCTTTATTCTGAAAAAGGATTTGAAACCATTGCTTCTTTCCAAATTAGTGTCTAGGCTTATTATGATGCCAAACAGATCTTATGGAAGAAGATTTGATGGAAAGGAATAACAGGTGAATTGGTTAAGAAAATTTCAGGGTGTGTTATAGAGCCAGTGAGCCACAGCTCAGTTCACCAGGGCTGCCAGGCTGGGGCATCGTGGGGGAAGGGATGAGGTTTCCTCCTTCTTTACAAACTGTCTGCCCAATGCTTCCAAATACATTTAAACAGTCACTTGCAAAACTGGAACCAGAAACAAGAAAATTTAAGGGATCATTTGAGGATTCAGGAATGTTTCTATGCTCTGGAGTCACTAAATCAATCCCAAGAAAATGTACAAGCCTTAGGTCACACCAAAGGGAAAGCTTTGCAAAAGTCATGCACACTCAGCATTCCAGGAAGAGAAACCTCAATGGCTGCGTGTTGAGGTGCAGCATCCCCAGCCGAGCACCTGCAGGCCGAGGTGGGCTGCACCTGGCTGGATGCAGTGAGCCACATGTGTGAGGGCTTGGCTGCCCTCTGGAGCCCCAAAGCTCACATGCAACTCAAGCAGTGCAGCTGCCCCTGGTTACCACACAGGAGGGCCATCTGCCTCCATTCATGTTTAATAAGTACCCTTGTAACCAGGCCACAGCTTGGGAGTATGTATGTGTGTGGCGACTTATTTAGTAAAGAAACAAAGTGCTTCTTAGGCCACTACAGCTCATCTGGCTAGTTTTTTGAATTTGCTTGGGTTTTTGGATTTTGAATTTCTCACCTTGTAAATAACCTATCTGTGTATGGAAACTAAAAAATGTCTCTTTATCCCGTTTGCTGGGTTAACCTACTCAACTGAAATGAATGCTGCCTCGTCTGATTTTTAAAATGACTCAAATTCTGAGACTGTCAGGAAGGTGGGAGATTACCTACTAAAACCTTGGCCATATGTCACCATCAAACAGAAATGACATATAAAATACACATAGTATTTACAAGCCCTCTTATTTGGATATTATAAAATTCACCATTATCATTTTAAAAATATAAAATAAACCACTATCTCCTTATAAACTTTCTTAAATGAAACAGAATCGGGGTCCCTCATTAGGGCCAGCAGCGTTAGGGTACTCAAAACTAGCAATGCAGTCCTTGCAACCAACGCCAGCAATAAGGTGTCTCGCACAGGGTGGAAGGTCTGTATCCTTGTTTAACAGAAAAATCTAATGTGTTTTCTTCAAGTTTTCCATGCAAGAGCTTCCTTTCACCAATCCGCCAGTGAGTTAAGAAAGCTTCCACCACAACTACAGTGTCATTGAACCATTCATTTATCTTTCATGCATAGGAATGATGATGTAGTCCTTTGGTGAGCGGTGTATTAGCGTGTGGTTCCATTCGCACATACTATTCTTACTTACAATTCTCAACCTGGGCTGGTGGGTCCCAGTGCCCACCACAGCACCTCAGACCAGCAGGCTGCAGGCCTTGGGTCCACAGGGCACAGGCTCCTCCTCTCCCTACTTCCCACGCCCTTCTCTTCACGTCCTGATGTGGGTTTCCCTGATTCTCCTGGGCATCTGTCACATCTTGCTTCTATCCTCACAGGGCCCAATGACCCCATGTTTCCTGTGCTTGTTGGACCCTCCAACCAGGAGGTGATATCCACGACTCTTCAACAGGTTAAAAATCATACACACCATTTACTCCTCGCCCTCTTCCTTGGTGATGCTTGTGAAAGCCTACTTCTGTGCACAGAAAGTGCACATACACACACACACACACACACACACACACACACACACACACACTCTTTGGCTCTCCCCTAAATCTCAGCCACCCTCTCACACAGCCTCCCTCCTTGGGTGACGGCCACCCTATCCTCGTTAGTACAAATCTTTGGGCAAGACTTTCTACTCTGCATACTTTGGAAAATGCCATGAAACAAATCTTGGGGTACATTTTCAGCACCAGAGAACTAGAAATGTCTGCAGATGGACATTAAATCTGCAGGACAGCTCTCTCTGATCCCGGCATCGCTCTTCACAGGGCTCCTCCCCAAGTCCACAGTTCTCCCTGGAGCTCCTGAAATGCCAACCCTGTTGCCCTCTTCATCTGCTCTTTAACCACCCAGGAGCCCACACAACCTGGTTGCTAGTCCCTGAGAAGGGCAAGCCCAGGACTCAGGAACACTGGCCTCCTAATAGTGCTGGCAGGAACTGGGGACTGCCTGGGGTGGGGGTGGGGGTGGGGTCATCTGGGGCAGCTCTGGGTCCCAGGTCCTACCCTGCAGAGAGACATTCTTGCTACCTTTTCTCTTGTAGATTGCCCCACCCTCCACTCCCCCATCCTACCCCACTCCCGGAACCCACACGCTTAGCGCCCAGGAAGAGAGAAAAGGAGAGGGTGGAAAACTCAGTAGGTGGATTAGATCCCACACAGCAGATGGGATAAGCCAGGATAAAGTGGTGCTGAGGGAGAGGCCCAGATTCCATCCTACCGGCACAGCCACATCACACAGCACTCTTCCCTTCCCTGCTCTGCTCCAGCCCTGGGAACAGACTCACATCTATCAGCTGTGGAAGGCTGGCAAGCTGGCAGTACACCCTGACTTACGAGTGTGGGTGGTAGAGTCCACTGGGGATATGTTATACACAGCTCAGCCAGGTAAGAATACCCTGGGCATACAGACAGCTAGGCCAAGAGGGGAGTCAATACAGATGAAGAAAACACGTTACAACTATGGCCAGTGGCCTACTTGCCTCTCAGAGATAAACAATAAGTTACCATTAGTTACCTTAGAAGATCCATCTCTTCCTAAAATGCTCCTTCTTCTTTCCATCTACACTTGCTAAAAGACCATCTTCCTCATTAGACCAGTCTACCTAAGCAGCTGAGCTTGTAATCAATCTTACTCGTTGACTATAGTTTTGTGCCATGTTATACCCACCTTGTGATTTTGCTCTGTAAAACCTTCTCTATAAAAGGGTCTGTGGTGACCCATACTTCAGGTCCCCTTCTGTCTGTCTGGAGCTATTTTTCTCAAAAAGTATTTCCCACTCTGCTTGTCCCTTAGAATTCATTCTTTTGATTCGGTGGAACACAAACTCAGCATATCTGACATCTAGCAGGTTTGCAGTTACATTTTATTCCTCTTAAGTCAGATACACACCACATTTTATTTATCCATTCACCTGTCAGTGGGCATCTGGGCTGCTTCCAGAGCTTAACTATTGTGAGCTGGTTACTATAATAACAATGGGCTTGCATGGGCCACTGCAATATGATGCCTTTTACTCTTTCTGGAGAGGTGTAGCCGGGTCAAACAGAATTTCTATTTTTAGTTAAAGGAATAGTCACACTGATTTCTATTGTGATTGTGATATAGGGATGATGTAAGACCTCCCAATAATCCAAATAATATAAGGAAAACATAACTCCCTACCTGCTAAATGTCTGCGTAACACCAAGTTCACGTTCTCTAAAATTGAAGAAGGAATCCTAGGAACAATGAAGGTTAAGAGTAGGGGCTATTTAGTGAAGAGCCAGGGACCCTGCTTCTCAAGGGTGTTTGATTGAACAAAACCAGAAGGTGAGGTGGAACAAAAGCATAACCAGCTAATCAGATTAGTAGTATAGTTGCTTAGGTAACAGTGATCCAATGGGAACTCATCCATGAGTATGAGGCGGGACAAAACTATGGTCAGCCAATAAGATTAGGAGTATAATTGTTTGGGTTATATTTATTAAATGGGGATCAAATAGGGAAGCAAGTCACGTAGCAAGCACACCTGGACTTGAACAGGAACTTTTCCTAGCAGGAAGGCTTTGGTCCTCCACTCAAGGTAGTTGACACTTACTTAGAATATCAATCACTATTGTTCATCCAGAGGGGAAGTACAGGGCTGTAGTCATTTCCTCTTTCTCACAAGGCCTGACCATCAACAAAAACACCTCCAGCTACAGTTGTCATCAGCACCGACTGCTGCGGGCCCGTCCCTGCCTGACTGCTTAGGATATTTCTAAGAGACTCAGCCATCTCTAACACTTTTAGTATTTTACTTTCCCACCAGCAGTGTACAAAGGTTCTTATTCTCCACATTCTCACCAGCCTTTGTTTTCTGTGTCCCTAGTAAGTGGCACACTGACCAGAGTAAAATGCAATCTCGATTTGCAACCATAAAGAAGAATAAAATCATGTCATTTGCAAGAAAGAGGATGGATCTTGAGACCATAAAGCTGAGTGAAATAAATCAGACTCAGAAAGTTAATTATTGCATGGCTTCTAATATGAGAAAATCAAAACACAAATAAAGGGAAGAGATGTTAGAAAACAGGGAGGTAGATTTTTTGATGTAGAGAAGGAAACGGGAGGCAGGGGAGAGGGGTAAAAGGGACAGATAATGACCCAGATGAGATCTATGCCTGTACCAATTCCCCAAACTGAACATAACTATGATGTAGAGCAAATAAATAAATTATACATTGACAAGGGTGGGTTACCCTGCGTGCCTAATGTTCAGAACCTATATTTCCACACACTGAGCATCTCGCCTTCTGGGAGCTATAGTCCTTGGAACCAACATCGCTGGCTCAAGGTTCTGGGTGAGGTAAGCACCATTTCCCCAAGTGAACTCTTTGGATCCACAATATAATTCCTGAGAAAGACTGAGCTGTGGCCAGAAGCATTTGGCAAACACCGTGCACTGGGGTGTCATCCCAGAGTTTCAGTACATGTGATAGTAAAGGCTCTGAAAAGTCCCCCTATAGAAATCTAGCTTATTAACAGCATTTCACTGGCATATTTGAGCACGGCGAACCTCCTCATTCTTTAGTAAAACTGTCTCCAAGCACAGCCTGATACTCCAGGTCACACCACCCAGCTCGCCAGGTGCTACTCAGAAGCCAGCAGCCGGGAGAACCTTTACACGACCCCAGGCAGATGCCTCCTCACATGCAAAGTGCAATCAAGACTGTTATCAAGGAGTTCTGTCTCGTCACTCAGCAGAGAATCTCTGGATAAGGCAGGTCCTGTTCACAACTTCGTCTTTCCATTCAGATATCATGTCCAGAAACCCAAAAGGCCAGGTCAAGGGCTTCTGACTCCTCCTTGTCCCAGACCTCTCTCAAGAGGTGGCTGGCAAAGTCCCCTACAGGGGTAAAAGGATAAGAGATGCCTGAGGGTCCTGAGCACTTCCTCCTAAACTTCCCCCGGGGACTAAACTGGGGGAAAAGTCAAGGAACGCTTCAAAAGCGGTAAGTAAACACAATTGTGTACAAAGCCCAAGTTGCCTAATCGTCGCATGCCACTGTCAACCTCAGAAACCACAGAGTGGGGGACCAGACAAACGGAGAGGGGTCTGGAAAGGACAGTTCTCATCACATATGGATGCAGCCACCAAACAGAAGCCCATCTTTCTTTAAAATGTTGAAACTGTTAATCACGGGATTTTTAGTTTCTTAAGAATGTTGCGTTAAATGCCATTGTTCTTAATTCCTGCGTGCTGCCAAGTGTTTATTTTTGCTTCAGTGTTTTGCAGAGTCTTGTCGGTGGAGGAATGCTCTGAAGTTCCCAGCTGATTACAGCATGTTCCTAAGAAACCCCACTGCGCCCAGACCCACCAGACCAGATGGAGGCTGCGGGCTGCCGGGGTGCGGGCCTGGTGCGCTGCCTCTTTAGGCTAGGTCGTCCTGGGCAGCTGATAGCTGAGAAGGCAGGCGCCTCTGGGAGCCTGAGGCAGAACTGCGCTGTGTTTCTTGGCCACTTATCACAGGTTTTCAAGCTGACCTTCGCAAGCCCCTCATTCAAGACGCCACTGCGGGTGGGAGCCCAGGCCAAGGGTGGAGGCCGAAGCCGGAGGGGCGAGGCGCCCCAGTTAGAAAGTGGCCGGTCCTTTCCCGGCAGAGGCCCAGGCTCCTCCCGTCCGGTCACTGACCTCGCAGCTCACCGCCGGGAGGCGCAGGCGGCCTCCGCCCCTGCTCTGCACGCAGCGGCCCCAGAGATACAAGGTACCCCGAAAGCAGCAGGCAGCGGACCTTGGCCAAGATCCTCACCTGCCTTGCGCGCACCTGCGTCCCCAGTCTCCACTTCGGCGTCCCCGGAGGTCAGACGAGGACACCCGGTGACCCTTCTTAGACCCGAAGCCCCAGCGCGGCGCGACGTCACTCTGATCTCTGTCCTCGCGACCCCACTCCCTGGTGCCCTCCCAGGACCCCAGAATTCCCCAATCTCTGCGTAGAGAAGAGAGTGAGCAGCTGGGCTAGCGCGCCGGCACCCGCGGTGGGGACCCACGTCGCCCCTTACCTCGCGCGCGCCCCGCAGGTCCCAGAGGCGGGCACGACCTGCAGCCAGACAAGCGCGGGGCTGGAATCCCAGGCCGGGAGGAGCGGGCTGAGCAGGCAGAGGAGGGCGGGGAGCCGGAGGGGGAAGGGCTTTGTGTGCCGGATCCGCCCTCCACTGGCGCACGCTGCCTAGTCCAGCCCGCGAGGGGGCGCGGCAGAGACAGCAGCGCCTGCGCGGCCCCGCCCGGCCAGGCCCCCGGCACCCCGAGATCGCTGGGAAGGCTGGGATTCGAAAGTTTGGGCGACCGGGTTCCGATGCAGGAGGACCGACTCAGCACCGCTGTGCACCGCAAGGCTGGGCTCCCTCAGACTCTTCTGGGACTTCCTTCGGGTCCGCACACCCAGATTGCACCTACGGGTGTAGTTGACCACGGTGCTAGCATTGGTGAAGTGAAAGAGTGGGTGGTAAAGGGCACCTCGTAGGTGTCAAGCGAGACCTCTGTTTGACAGGTGGAAAGTGACAAGGACCTTGCTTTTTGTTCATGTTTCTTCAGGCCCGTAGCTTAAGGTGTGTGACTCCTGGAGCCTAAAATACCGAGATTTATTTACAAGGTATAATCCACGAAATACATCAAAATGTTTTTTTTTAAATTATTACAGTGAAAGGCATTTTGCCATGAATCTTCCTCACAGTCTTCTCCCTCGCTTCAAACACTCTCATCCCGTGCTTCTTCCGGCTCTCTGAAGCAGTTCAGAAAGTCCTCTTTCCTGAGTGTCTTTCCTTGTGCTGTTGCAGCTGCTTCAATGTCCTGAATTAACTCACGACACTGATCTTTCGTGGTCACTGTGATTTTGAGGAGAAGCCAGAAGTCTCACCGCAGCGACTCAGCGAATAAGGTAGAAGAGGACACAGCGTCACGTTTTTAAGAGCCTGCCTTTCCCTTGGATGGCACTTGGTAGCTGTATTTGTCATATGTTGGATCACACCTCATAAAGATACTCATAAAGTAGACTCCAGAGCTTCTGCAGATGAGTGTGTCCAAAGGGAGGAGGACTTTGAGATTATTACAGCATGGTTTCTACTGTAATAATTTAAACACACCATAGTTTTTGAAATCATCCCTGCTGTTGTTTTGATCACCAGCTCAGCTCCCAACAAAGCATATTCCACCAACTTCTCTTTGCTTCTAAATCACCCATTTAATAAATAATTGATCAACCGCTACGTGCTGGGCTTTCTGATGCTTGGGAGTTATCCTGTCCTGGCAGAGTAGAGAAAGTGAAAGAAGGAAAGCTGTGACTATCAACCCCTAAGCGATCTGAGGTGTTAGAAGAGGTCCATGATAGGGGTGGGTAGAATAGCAAGGCCAAGTGCTGCAGAATTCCATAGTTAGGGGATGGAGTGGGACTCCATGGGGTGTGAGCCAAGACTTGGAGAACAGGACAGCCCTATAGCCATACAACTGGGAGAAATCACTGAATTTTTATTCTGAGTTAATGCTAAGAGCAATTCCTAAGAAGCTGGATCTATGGGCATAAAGGAGAAATGGACAGAGACCAACCATGCCCCATGGCTCTCCTGCTGTTCTTTCCTTGCAGCCCCAGAGTGAAGCAGTTGCATGGACAGAATAAGACAGTTAAGAACCACCATGGGTACAGAAGATGAACTCCAGGCCTTAGGGTATCCAGGAAGGACTGACACATTTATATGTGCCATGCCCTGCCTCTTACCCCCTTTCACGATTGAGGCCACCAGCTCTGGGGTTAGGGCTTTCAAGCATCACAAGGTCACTCGATTGGCAGTGTTACAGTGCCCCGTTCCAGAACCCCAGGAAATCTCCATCACTGCCTAAGCCTTCAGTCACCTGTAGTTCCAGGAGCACAGCACCCCATAAACGAGCTCCTCCTGAGTGGGTACAATCACCCGATGACAGTCACCAGACTGTCCCTTCAAGTGATAAAGACCTCCCTGAGCCCAAACCCTGGTAATGATCAGCCAGGTCCTGGACAGCCCAGAAATGCAGTAGAAAGCTTGCGCCCTGCTTTGTTAACCGGCTACCAGGCTTCCTCTCCAGCAGTCCCAGCCCCTTCTCCCCAAGGGAAATCCTTTTCCCAAATGAAAGTTTTGCCTATGTGCTCAGTCTCTGTGGCCTGGCTTCATTCTTGCTGCCACAGGGCCAGAAGGTCTCATTTCTGGAACCAAAAAGGCTGCAGGTAAAAGCTGAAGCTGCTTGTGCTCTGCTCGTTCTAGCCATTTTCCCCTTTCCACCCATTGCCTTCAGCACATCTTCCTCAGACACTGCTCTCTGCATGGTTCCACTGGTTGCCCTTGGAGCCCATTTGCTCTGCCTTCCCTTCACCCAAGAAGCATCTTTTAATCCAGCAGAGGTAGAAATAGTCCACCCCAGGGCAAATCTCTCCAGTGTATCTCAGCATGGCTCTTCTGCAGAGCTGCAGACCTGGGGCTAGCTCTGAGACACTATCTGTTGGAGAGCAGACTGTGCTCCATTAGATATGAACACAGTGGTGGTCAAAAGACCACCTCCTGGTCCTTCTCCATTTGCTTAGGAAGGATCTTTTCCAAGAGGAAGGTTGTGTGACAGCCACAGGTGGCCTTTGATGGCCTAGGAGGCATTGCCTACACAGCAAGAAAACCTCTGTTGGGTCTGTTGGCCCCTTCTCACCTTCCCTAACTGCTGCTGCCACCCCTTATAGCCACCTAAAGCTGTAGTATCTTTATGCAACTCAAGATGATACTCAAGCGCCAAGTGCCTGGTTCTTCTCTGAGTCTTACCCTTGGCTACTGCTCCAAGGTTTCTGCACATTCATAAGTGTGTATGCTTTCCTTTACCTGTTAATAGGTCCATTGCCAGATTATGTCATAAAGCGAAATGATCGAATGTTCAGAGGGAAAAGAGAACATATAAAACCTCCCTGGATGCTCCATGCCAATCACTGGCAGGGCAGTGAACCAGAGACAGCACTTCCTGTCCTTTTAGAACCCGTGTTCAAAGGAGGACAGATGCAACACACCAGAAAAATAAAACAGTGGAGCTATGAACAAAAACTAACTAGAGAAGAGGAGAGGAGGGCCAAGCTTTACCACAGAGACGCAGATCAGAGCAAATCTCAAGGACAGTGAGCCCAGGAGATGTTTCTTCAGATGATGCTGGTTCCCTTTAGTGGCCAAGCAGAATCCATCATGGCAGCTGGGCTGCCTAGGGCTGACAGGTGGGCAGTGCTAGAGTGGTAGGGGCAGGGGCCAGGTACTTGCAAATGACTTGAAAGAGTTCTGCGACTCCAGGGTCTAAGCTTCAAGATAATTATAATATTTATGGTGATTATTTATTTAGTTGTTGGTCTTGTTAGTGGTGTTTGAGGATGCAAGTCCTGGTTCTGGGGTTCCAGTAGACTAGGCTCAAGTTTCAAAATGACAGTCACCAGTAGTGGAGGACAAGAAAGGAGCTTTGATCAGTAGCAGGCTGTGCTGAGAAGGATCAAGAAAGGGTCTCAAGCTCTGTTCCAGGGTTGATGGAGACTTTGAGATTATAGAAAAGGAATACAAAGGTTAAGTTGGCAGCACAGGTAATTGGTTCCTCATCCCCCCAGGAATCTTCTGGCAGGTGGCTCTAGAGAAGTCTTTGTGGCGTGAGGGGCCAACCCAATTCCCAGGAGGTAGCTGGGGCAGCCCCATTCCAAGGGAAGCTTCAGTACCTTCCTGGGATGATGCCTCCACAAGGATCTGCCTTTCCCTGAATCCTCAGGAATGATGAAGGTTTAGGATGATAGTTAAAGACTCCTAGATGCTACTCTGAGAGTTGAAGCATGACACTATACAGGCTGGAAGGTTGAATGTGCCTACACATCCTAACACACAGCTGTTCCTCATCTAAGTGTCCCTCAGTTGGGAAATGTAGGGCTAATCAACATTTTATTATCAGGTTTTTTTTTTCTTTTTTTTCACTCTTTTTTACTTTTAATAAGAAGTAACAATATGATAGTTTCAAAGCACATTAATAGTGCATTCATAATAATTGATACATTGAATATTGTCCTCCTAGTAGTTATACAGAGCACAGGGTGTACACATGATAAATTTTCTAATCTATATTAGTAGGGGAGAAAAAAAAGAAAAAAAAAACAAAAAAAAATTATCTCCTCTTTGTACAAAGAGAGAGTAGTTGTATACATAGTCCAAAGTTCCATAATTGCAGTGGGTTACCGGTGAAGCTGGCAATGTTGGAGGCTGTTGGTATAAACCTCTTACAGCTCTTCATACTAATCTAGCTCTGCATTCTATGCCTTGTAATTAAGTTTTTCTGCTGGGTGATCAAGGGCAAGTTAAGTCCAGACCTGTATAATAGATCATTCATCTTTTATATCTTCCAGGGTCAAATCCCCTCAGGATTAACTTTGGAACCATGTACAGTGCTTAAGCAATCGCTATGCCTACATGCATAGCTCAGCAGGATCTGACCCAGAGTTGTTAGTTAATAAAGGAGAAAGACAATGAAGATAGAGACGTCAGGTTTTACCCTGACATCTGGTTACCCCATGGGCATCCTCATGTTCAGCCCCCACATTTCTGCTATGGTCTGTGCTGGGATTGAGTGGGATCACTTCGCTCAAACCTCACAACACCCAGGGAGAGAGAGATGCCCAGCTCTCTTCTGCAAAGAGGTTCACTAGGAGTGGTTCTTAAGAGGAAAACGCATTGAGAAAGACACATCAGCTTTTATGTGCCTCTTTGTTTCAGCATCTGAAAGCACAGCTATCATCCCTGCAATACAGACTTTTAACTTTACAAGTCCCATGTTTATAAATTGTTCAAATATTTTAAATGTTCAATTAAAACTTTGTTAATTGGAAAAAATTAATTTCATATGCAGCATGGATGTTTACATACAGAATTAGAACTGCAAGTGCAAGGTCAAGCATACATAACTGCCTAACATTGTGATGTTCTCTTTGACTTCTAAAGGATCCATTAAATCACGTAACCATGCCTATTTCAGATTTCTGTTGCTGTTCAAAATACCTGAGATAATCAGCTTAAGAAGAAAAAGGTTTATTTGGGCTCATAATCTCTGTTCATGGTCATCTGAACCAATGGCACTGAGCATACGGCAACACAGAACATCATGGAGGGGAGAAACAAAGCTATTCAAGTCACGGTAAGTGGGCAAGAAGCAAAAATTGGGGTAAGGAGGGGACCCAGTAGCCCTCCAAGGTCATGCCTCCAATGACCTCTCTTCCTCCAAGGCCACACCTCCAATGATGTCACTTGTTCCCAGAAGGCCCGCCTCCTAAAGGCTTCTGCTTCCAAGTAGCAGCATAGGCTGGTGACCAGGCCTTCCACTGATGGGACTTGGTGTGACTTGATGTGACACTGAAGATCTAATCCATGGCAATTTTTATGTTTTGAGTTTGTTGTTAATCTTTTGTTAAAAACTGATTTGCAGGTTAATTGCATGGTGATCAGGAAATACAGCTGATATAGTTTCTGTTTTATAAAAATCAATTGGAGTTCCCTTTGTATAACCTAGTACATGATCAGTCTTGAAAAAACAAATCAGTGATCAGAAAAAGGTGTATGATCGAGATCTATGATATTGTAGTTGGTCAAAAGTTCACAGGCTGGGCATGGTGGCACACACCTATAATCCCAGTGCTTGGGAGGCTGAAAACAGGAGTATCACTATGAGTTCAATCTACAGAGAGAGACCCAGGAGACCCTGTAGATTCTGTACTAAATAAAAATTTTAAAAAGTTGTTCGCTAGTGAATGCAAATGCTTAGCAATCAAATGTTAATTCATCTTGTGTTTTATTCAAAATCTCTCATTTTTTAACTATTTTATTTGCTAGCCGGCCTCCTAGTTTATATCTTGTTTCTTCCCCATCCATTTTGTTCAATTAAGAAGATTTAAGGCAAATGTGTTAACATCTTCCATTCCTGTTGGTGTTCTGGCATTTTCCTTGGACTTTCAATCACTTATACCACAGTATTTCCATGCAATTATACAATGCATAAGTATGTACGTGTGCCATAGTTTCACCACGGGTTGCACTGGTCATTAGGATAATAAATACCCTTTGTCTCATTCAATGTGTCTGCATTGATTTATGCTGTAACTGAAATTTGTGTCATGATATTTCTTTCTCTATATTTGCATTTGCTTAATAAAATTTTATGTTTTTGTTTTTGTTATTTCTGAGGCAGGGTCTTACTGTGTAGCCCATACTGGCCTTGAACTCATAGTCCTCTTTCTTCAGCTTTCCAGGGGCTAGATTACAGGCTTGTGCTAACAACCTTGGCCATCTTCAATTTTATTTTATTTGTTTGTTTGTTTGTTTATTTATTTATTTATTTATTTATTTGCAGAACTGGGGATTGAACTGAGGTCCTTGCCTCAGTTTTGAATCCTTCTGTATCACTACTTTCCTTTAGAAGGAATATACATCATAATTATATTTCATTTTTAATCTCAACCCATAAATTTTGCTTGATCTCTATATTTTTTGTTCTTTTTGGGTTTCATATAAAAAAATTGTATTTCTTAAATTCTATGTTTTTCTGATTAACCAGAGTATACTTTCTTTCTATGTGCTCCAGTCTTTTATAAAGAATACTTGTATTCTTATTATAGACATGTGGTGGATATATAACATCTTTCTTTCAAAATGCTTATCATGCTATGAAGAAGTAAGGCAGAAGCTATGCCTGGCGTTTCTGATCTGTAATCCAGCTACTCTAGGAGGCTGAGGCAAAAAACCCCGCAAGTTTAGCCTTAGCATGGGCAATTTAGTAAACTCTCATGACTCTGTCAATATAAAAGTTTTAATCAGTGCTGGGACTGTAGCTCAGTTTGAAGGCCTGGAGCTCAGTCCTTAGTAAGCAGAAAACAGAAAGGGAGAGTGGCTAAGAGCTGATTCTATTGGGTGATTGGAGAAGGTCCCCTTGAGAAGGCCACAGAAGCTGAGATGAATGGCAGGAAGCACTCAGATTGGGGCTTCTAGGAGGAACATTCCAGACCTGGCAGAAGTACACCCAGTGCCAAGCTCCCAGGTAGGTGTCCCAGAACAGGGAGAAGGCCCCTGAGGCTGGGACTGGTGCTCAGGAGAGATCTGGGAGACCTTCGGGCAGAAAGTGGGTTCACTTACTTGCTTTATTAAATGACTACCTGGGACTGCAGGTGGAGATGAACAAGGAGAGGAGGGAGACAGAAGAGGCAGCTTCTAGTCACTAGGCGCCATGGTTTGAGCCAAAATGTCCCACCAGATTGTCATGTCATGGAAGGTGACCAGGTCATAGGGCACTGTGCTTGTCAGTGGGTCCACCCAGGTGTAGTTCCCAGCTGAGTGTGCTGTTAGGAGGGGGAGCTACTGGGGGAGGGCACCAGGCTGTGACCCGGAGGGTGGATTCTGATCCCAGCTCCTCCTTTTTCCCTTTGCTTCTTGGCTGCCCTGGAGTGGGTAACTTCCTTCCACCAGATCCCTCCACCACGCTGTTTCTGTCTTGGAGCCAGCTGACCACAGACTGAACCCAAAGAAACTGTGAGCCAAAACAAGTCTCTCCTCCTCTAAGTAGTGGGGAAGGTATCAGGTACTTTGTACCAGCCATCAGGAGTGGCTGAGACACCAGGAAGGGAAGAGAGGCTGGAGGATAGAGGTGAATTGAAGGCAAGCTCTGAAAGGAGGGTCACTGGGCAGGAGAACCTGTGTAAATTTTTAATATATATATATATATATATATATATATATATATATATATATATATATACACATATTTGGTGCAGGGTCTCATTATGTAGGTTGGACTCGTAGTGATTCTCATATTTTCAGCCTCCCAAAGCACTGAGATTGCAAGCATGCGAACCATGCCCAGTGTCGTTCACTGTCTCAATGCACCCCAGGGGCGGGGCCAGCACTGCACACTGGGGATTGAACCCTGGCTGCTGCACTCTGCCTAAGCAGGCAATTTAACCTGTTGAGCTATTTGGCTGGCCCACACTGGGATATATTTTGGATATATTTTAGTTTCATTTATCCATCCACAAATTTACTAAGCTGGAGGATGACTTATAAGACCAATGAGCTGCTTATAGCCTCAGAAAAAAATATCATCTGAGATTGTGAAAAATCAGAAATTACCATTACACAAATTGAAATTAAACCAAAAACTCTTTGTGCATGCAAATACATGTGCATTTTCACCCCAAACTTTCTCTGTGTGTTCAGAGGACACATCTTCAGGGCAAAACAGAGCAATCCCAGAGAAGAGAGGGAAAGAGAACTTGCACATGTATAGGAGTGAGGGACCATTTACTAAGATGAGAGCAGTTTCTGAGGGAATGGAAAAATAAAGAGCCCTGGCTACCTTTAATTTACTGGAAACTGCTTTCCATGACTGCCAGAATAATACATGCTTGGCTCTGCTGTATCCAGTGTGGAATTCACCCCTGCTTTCCAGTTCCTTGCTCAAATCCCATCGGTCTCCCTCTTCTGGTTCTTTGTTTACACACACTCAAGACAGGCACTTGTATCAGTGAATCGTTGCTATTAGAAAATATGACTCATGTTTCAAGAATCATGTTTATATCCATGTTTACATTTCCATTCTATTTCTATTAGTTACTTAGAATCAGTTCTGTACTGGGCTGGCAAGATGGTTCAGTGGTCTAAAGTGCCTGCTTAAGCAAGCTTAGGCAACTGCAGGGACCGCAGTTCGATCCCTGGCACCACGTGCTGTGCCAGCCCCACCCCCAGGGCAGGCTGAGCCAGTCATAATACTAAAAACAAACAAACAAATAAATAAAAGAATCAGTTCTGTGCTTCAATTTGTCTGTGTCTGCTCACCCATCTTCTGTACCTTTTCATGCCTACAGCTTACCTTTTCATCAAGTAGAATGCAATTTAAAATAATTTTTCCAAAAGAGACATGAGGGTGTTGGGGTTTTTTGAACATATGTGCTTTTTCTGAGAAAAATCTTTCTTACCTTTTCACACACATACATGCGAAACTCTTGTTTTCTGTGGTCAAGGAGTTGCAGCAGAGACGGCCTTGGGTGGTTCCTTCCACCCTGCCATGGGCATAACTGTCAGTCTCCCCAGCAAGAGACTGGTCCGTCTTGCTTCCCCTGGAGCCTAGTCTTGCCCTCAGACTTGCTTTGACCATTAGGATGTGGCAAAAGGGATGAGGGATTTTGAAGGGTTGGCAGCCACTTTTCTCTTTTTGCCATGCATACAGGTTTGGGCTAGGCTGCTGAATGATGAGACGCCATGCGGACAGAGTCCGAGTCCTGGACAGATTTCCAGCCATTCAAACACCCTGGGCAAGGGAGCAGTCTTTTTGGGTGCCTTGCCTCTAGCTCAGCTTTCTGCACACCACCAAGTCACTGATGTCAGCTGTAAACAAATAGCCCAGAACCATTGGGCAGAGCCCAGCCAACCAACGTAACACAAGAAATACACAATTGTTGTTCTAGACCACCAGACAGGATCTGAGAGGCTCCCCAAAGCAGAGATAGGAAACTCCAACTCACTCCATCTGGGGCATAAGTTGTGGGTTCACTGACTTCGAACAAAGAAAAAGAATTTTTCAAGGGGCATCAGTAAGTGGCCTAAGGAGGTTTATGAGGGGAATTTGAACAGTTCATGCTCAGAGACAATAGAGTGTGGCCTTTGATCAAGAAGCACGTTATGGCCTGGTGCTGGGTGTATCTGTGTGATCTTAGGGGTGTTGTAAGATGGGTAATCTAGGTTGTGCATTCTATCAGGCTGTATCCATCTGCAGCTGAGTTAGAACACCAGCTCTTCACACCACAGTCTGCTGTGTGTAGTAGAGAGAGTGCGTAGGCTTATTGTGTCTTTAAGACCCTTAGGTGATTTATTTTGTTGTGAGTTTCCCCAATAAGAGACTGGCTTAGATAATTTTTGTCCTGAAACTAGTTTCTTTTAAGAAAAAGTATAATGTTGCCCACTGCATTACTTACCTAGATTGTTTAGTTTATTGAGGACAGTAACAGGGACCTGGTCTGCTCCAATCACCTTAGCCTCCTAACTCATAGCCATCATGCATGAGTGTTTCTAGCATACAGATGGCCAATGCCTGCTTGGAGCTCTACTGCCTGGAACATGGCATCCAGCCTGGTAGTCAGACACCAAGCAACAAGACCCTTAGGAGAGGAGATGAACCTTCAACACCTTCTTCAGCAAGACTGGTACTGACAAAAATGTGCCAGGGCAGTGTTTGTAAACCAGGAACTCAGGGTCTCTGATGGAGTTCACACTGGTACCACCCTAAGCAGCACATCACAAGCAAGGAAGATGTGGCCAGTAGCTCCTTCCCTCTGTACTACGTCATTGGTGAGCAGACCACTAACCTCATCTTGGACTGAATTTGGAAACTGGTTGACTGGTGCCCAGGTCTACAAAGGTTCTTGGTTTTTCTTTTCTTTTCTTTTTTTTTTTAATATTATGGCTGGTTCAGCCCACCCTGGGGGTGGGGCTGTCACAGCATGTGGTGCCGGGGATTGAACTGCGGTCCTTGCAGTTGCCTAAGCTTGCCTAAGCAGGCACTTTAGACCATTGAGCCATCTCACTGGCCCTGCTTCTTGATTTTTCACAGCTTTGGTGAGGGAACTGGCCACAGCTGCAGCTAAGCCCTGTGACTCTGTCCTCACCACCCACACCACCCAGGACACTCTGATAGTGCTTTCATGGTAGACACCGAGATTATCTGTGACATGTGCTATAGAAAGCCCGAGATGGAGTACCCACCCTACACTAACCTTACCCACCTTATTCCCCAACTGTCTTTCATCCCTGCTTCCCTCAGATTCCATGGAGCCCTGAATGTTGATCTGACAGATTTCCAGATCCACTTGGTACCCAGTCCCCATGGCCACTTCCTTCCAGCCACATGTGCTCCCACCATCTCTGCTGTCAAAATCTACCATGAGCAGCTTTCTGCAGCAGACACTGCGAATGCTGCTTTTGAGCCAACCAACCAGGTAGTGAAGTTTGACCCTTGCCATGGTAGATTCATGGCTTCCTTCCTGTTTTACTGTGGTGACATGGTCCCCAAAGATGTCAGTGCTACCACTGCCACCACCAAAAACCAAGCACAATGTCCAGCCTGTGCACTGGAGTCCCAGAGGCTTCCAGATTGGTATTAATTACCAGCTTCCCACTGTGGTGCCAGGCAGAGACCCAGGCAAGGTCCAGCGAGCTGTCTGTATACTGGGTGATGTCACAGCGATTGTTGAGGCCCTACACTTACCAGGATGACAGGCTCAATTAACGGTCAATCAGCGGTCTTGGCCAAGGGGGGAGCAGTCTTCTTGGACGCCTTGACATACACCATGCATGCCTCTTTCTTTTTCTTTCTTTCTTTCTTTCTTTCTTTCTTTCTTTCTTTCTTTCTTCCTTCCTTCCTTCCTTCCTTCCTTCCTTCCTTCCTTCCTTCCTTCTTTCCTTTCCACAGGGTTTTGCTATGCAGTTCAGGCTCACTTTGAACTCACTTTGTAGCCCAGGCTGGCTCTGAACTTATTGTGATCCTCTTGCCTCAGCATCCTGAGTGCTAGGATTACTGGCATGTGCCACCATGGCTGGTTTAGCATGTCTTTGTTCTTTGTTCACTGGTGTGGATAAGGGGATGGAGGAGGAAGATTCCTGGGGACCAAGGGGACATGGCTGCCCTAAAGGAGGCTTAGGAGGAGGCAGTGTGGATCTTGTTGAGGGAGAGGGTGAAGAAGAAGGGGAGGAATGCAGGTCCTCTTTCCTTTCTTCCCTGTAGCGCCTCCCACTCCCTGGGCCTCAGCTTCAGCCTGGCCAACAGAGCCCTGAGGCCCTCCCATTAGATGCCCTTTACAGGACTGTGTTTGTGGCCTTCTATGATTGTCCCTTCTCAATGACTACTGCTATGGTTTTTCCATCATACCCCAAGGAAAGGCTTTACAATTTTCTTTGTCTCCTTTACACCTATGTTTATTTTTTATATCCTACATCAAAGAGAGCAGTTTTTTGTTTTCTTTTGGTCTCTGCTGCTGTAGGTCAATACCAGGCAAGCCTTCTAGTAGTGAGCTGCATCTCCAGCCCTTGTTCAAATTTTTTAAAAAGACATTTTGAGATACGATCTCCCTGAGTTATCTGGACTTACCTCTAACATGCTATTCTCCTGCCTCAGCCTTCCTAGTGGCTAGGAATACGAGTGTGCACTGCCATACCCAACAGATGTAAGCACTGGCTCTTTTCTGGGCTCCCATCATGCTGTGCGACCTCTCCACAGAGCCATAGGAAGTGTCTCGCCACCTGGATCTGGAACTGGAGCTTCTAGGACTGTGAGCTGAAGGAAGCCTTTTTTCTGTATAAGTTGATTACCTCGAATATCTCGCCACTCGTGATGGAACACTGAGATTGCACCAAGTGATCCTTCACTTTCCAACATACCCCGCCAAGGAACCATCTGCCATGATATAGTTTTTACATCTAGAGGTGCCCATGCCAGAGCCAAACAGAAGTCAGCACAGTACTCCTGGACCCTCAAAACGGTGAGCTGAGTGAACCTCCTTTTCTTATAAAGTACCCAGATTCAGGTGTCTTCTTAAAACAACTGAAAACAGTCCACCCAATCCAATCTTTCTCTCATATTTATGATTTTTGTACTTTGTGCGTATTTTTTAGGGAAGAGTCTACAGAGTGTTCAGGGTCTCATTACGAGATTGGACCCACAGTGATCTGCCTGTTTACAGCCTCCCAAGAGCTGGGATTACAGGTGCAGGCCACCACACCCAGTCTCAATCGCAGTCTCGGTGTGCCCTGGGGGCGGGGCTGGCACAGCAGGCCTGGGGACCAAACCCCTGGCCCCTGCACCTGCTTGCAGGCCCTTCAATCTGCTGAGCTATTTGGCCTGCTCTTCTCTCATATTTAATCTTAGCGAGAAGCCTAGGCTCAGCCTGACTCACTTTTTCATGGCAGTAGATACTGCCTTTAAATGCTTTAAGATGTTTTCTTTATCTTACTAATTTAAGCAGCTTCCCTCTATTTTATTATCCGTGTTCATTTACTTCGTGTTCAGCATAACTGAATCTTTTGATAAAGAGCCCGGGTAACAGATAGGAAGGTAAAGTCTGTGCAGATAGGAGGGGCTCTGGGGATGAAGTGAGACAGGATGGTGTGGCGAGGGGGATACTGACTGAGATGCCATCGGTACTGGGGATCAAACCCCCAAGCTGTAACCATGATGTATCACTATGAATTGCAAATGCTTATAAGTCAATGTTCTATACATCTATAGCTGCTGGGGACAGAACTCAGAGCCTCCCCCCCTGCTGGGCAGATGTTGGGCCACTCACCAGTGCCCACACCCCATGTCTACACCAAAAAATTCTCTTTCTTCTTTCTTTCTTTCTTTCTTTCTTTCTTTCTTTCTTTCTTTCTTTCTTTTTTATTTTGTGCAGGGTCTCAGTACACAGCTCAAGCTCCTAGTGATCCTCTTGTTTTCAAGCCTCTTAGCACTGGGATTAGAGGTATGTGGGGGTGTGGCCAGAGCAGCATGTGGTGCCAGAGTTTGAACCCCAGCCCTCGCACTCACCTAAGCAGGTGTTTACTCTGCTGAGCTATCTCACCAGCCCAAAAGATTCCTCTTTTCTTATCTAATGCTCCCTCTGGTTTCCTTCACATGATTCATAATTCTTGCTCCACAGGACTCATTTCTTTCCCTACCTTCTTAATCATCTTTTTATTTATTTTTTATTATTCTTTTAAAGACTTATTTGGTACAGGGTCACACTACACAGCTTGGAGTTGTAGTAATCCTCCTGTCCTAGCCTCCCCAGCATGGGGATTACAGGCCTGCACCACCACGCTTGGTTTTGGTGGGAGACATAGTGTGGGGTTGACACAGTATGCAGTACCAGGGATCGAACACTGGTCCTTGTGCTTGCCAGGCAGGCGCTTAGACCGCTGAGCTATTGTCCCAGCCCTTAATATTCTTAGTATGCTCATTTATAATCTTGGTCTGACTGCTTCAATAATTCTGCTGCAGAATCATTGCATGTTGATACATTTGCTGCATGTGTTCTTTTCTTTTTTGGCAGCTATACTCCTGAGCCTATTATTTTTGGCCTGAGAGCTGTGCCCTTCTCAGGACATCGATTATCAGGATCTGCACATGTATGAACAAAGGATCAAGGGTCAGCTCCAGCCCATATTGTTCTTCACAGCTTATGCCCAAGAGCACTGGTTTTCTGCTGCCACATAAGAAATCACAAATATGGTGCCTGGAGGGGTTCCAAGGTTGGAGCCCAGGTGCAGCTCAGCTGGCTGCTGGCCCTGGTCCCCCCCAGGCTGCTGTCCAGCTTCGGGGGCTTTGGGTTCATCTGAGACCTATGACCTCTTGCCAGGGTTCCCTGGAAGCTCGGTGATGCTTGGCAGAGTTCACTGTCTCCAAGTCATGTGATGCGTGTTATTAGGGAGTCCCAGAAGTGACATCCCTCTTCCCTGTGCTGTCCTACTGTCTAGAAGCAAGTTGCAAACCCTGCTCACACTGTGAGGGAGAGGCTCACGCGGGCTCTGCTTGCATCAGGGGACACTTGACCCACAACACAGGATGCTGCCTATTCCAGGAAGGCAAGGAAGCCTCACCCGGACAGCTCCAGGCCCAGGCATGACTTTGCCTCTGCATTACTGCTTCCCACCAGGTGATGCCTGGCTGGGGTCTTCTCTTTGGCCGCATGGAAGCAGGGCACTGGGAGAAAGCCTTTCCACTGGTCAGACACAAAGCCACTGATCCTTGGATCCTTCGGACATCCCTCATGGCCCCGGCTTCTGTGCTGCCTTGGTTTTCTCTCTCTGATACCATAGCTGGGCGGCTGTGGTTGATTCTGTAGGAAAGAGGACGGCGAGATCTGTGTCATGGTGACCACCAGGCAGAGAGGACTTGGCAGCTCTCATGTAAACCATTTGCTCAGCACCGCAGCCTCCTCTGCCCCAGGAGCATGAGTTTGCACCCCCCCCCCCCCACAAGCTCTCACAGGGCTCTTCCTTCCCTCCCTCTCACCCTTTGCTTCTCCACCACACTGACTCCAGCAGGGAATTTGATTTCCCTCTGAATACATGACACACCTCCAGGAACATCTGCATTTTGCCCTACCCTGAATTGCCTGTTTCCTAGACCTGCAAGGAACTATTATACCAAGACTTTTCTTCCTGTGTACTTCTAGGGGCAACCTATTGTTTTCTGTAATCTCAGCTCACTCTCTTTTTTTTTCTCTCTCTCTCTTTCACACACACATACACATTATAGGTGAGAAAGGGCTCTGGGAAATAATTTATGTGATCTATGGCACAATATGGTGAGCATGTTAACAATAATATATTGTATCTCTCTGTAAGAAGAGATTTTGAATGCTCTACCACAGACATTGTAAACGTCTCAGGTGATGGAGAGAAGGAAATCCCTGCGATTGATAACTATTCAATGTGTATTTATGTGAAAACATCATAATGTGTACAATTGTTACACCGATCAAAATTTTAAAAAATGGTATCCAAACAAAAGCAGGACTACAGAAAAAAAAAGAGAGAAGGAAGGAAAAAGAAAGATTTCTAGAAGTTTCGCATTCAGAGTCAGTATACTGGAAAGACTCACTTTGCTCGGTGCTGACAGAATGTTTTGGATGATGCTAACATTTGTTTTCCTCTGGAGCTGAAGGGCGCCCTCCACTGGATGACAGACCTTGTGACATCAGGCCGAGATTCCTCCCTGCTGATCTAGTCTGCTTAGCAAGAAACGCTGTAGTGTTCACACTTGTGTCTGTGCTTTATTTCATCCACCGGTGTCTTCCCATCCGCTTGTAGCTTTGCTAACTTCGCTGTGGGCCTTCCCCAGGTGCCCTCACTGTCTGGATCACTTCCTCTGAGTCCTCCCTTTCATGATAAGGGGGGTTAGGAGAGGGGAGGGCCAGTGCATGCCATGGAGCAGCCCTGCTGAGCTGAGTCCTGCTGAGCTGAGCCCGTGCTGAGCTGTTTCCAAGGCACTCCAACTGGATGTTAGAGTTTGAGCCCCTCGGCTTGCAGCTTGAAGGATGAAAACTTTCCTGAGGAAAAGACCAGTGACCAGAGGTGGCCAGCGGTGAACAGCCCCATCCAACCAAGCCACCCTCAGACAGAATCACGGAGGGCTGTATTCCCAGTGTGTGCATGTGTGCATGCGTGTGTGTGTGTGTGTGTGTGTGTGTGTGTGTGTGCGCGCGTATGTGGCTTTTTGTCCTGGGTATCTCCAGGTTCCTCCCACAAAAATGCTTGCAGATAGCTAATCAGAGGCTCCTATTTGTTGTACTGGGAGGGGAGCATGCTCACCAAAAGGCAGGGCTGCTCTCCTCCATAGTTAGGACAAGTTGCATCAATGAACTTGACCATTTCCACGCAGCTCTCTGCATCCCTCTTGCGTTCATTTTCTGGGCAGCTGTAACAGCGACCCCAACCTTGGAGGTCTGAAACAATGGAATGGCACTCCCTCTGCTGCCAGGGTCAGGAATCCAAAGCTCAGCAGGGCTGGTGCATCCCTGGGCTCCTGTGGAATCTCTCTCAACTTGCTGTCATGTTGGTGACATAACTCTAGTCTCTGGCTCTGAGATCCCGGGGCATTTAAATGTGTGCTGGACAAACACAGTTTTGCACCCTGAATGAGGGAGCCCTCCACTGTCTATGACCAAATCTGAAAATAAGGTCATGGATAAGAAAAGAATTCGGAGGCATCCTAAGTGGTCAGAGGCCAGAGAACTATGGAGGGAGGAATGACAGAGCATCTCTTGAAACTCCCAGCCCCAAGCTAGATCAACAAGGAAAGAAACCACCCTCCTGTTTCCTGTCTCCAGGCTGGAGGTCAGTAGTCCAGGCCCCACAGCCCTCTGTGGTCAGAACCAAGCAATCACAACGCAGTGCACATAACCTCTTTCTGAGCTACCCTCTGAGGGGGGACTGTGCCTACACCGTGCCATCCTGCTCCTCAGATCTATGGCCACAGGAAGCTCAGGGTAAACATTAGTGTTTTTAAATGCCCCAAATGTTACTGTAAAATATGCTGGTGTTTAGGTGCTTGGACATCTTCCAACCACCTCAGCCATGCTGTTCCTCTGGCTGGCATCTTTTTACCCATTTTATGCTGTTTCATGTAGAGAAATAATTTTGTGTTTCATTTAGAGAAACATCAAGAAACTCTTCATTCTCCAAAATTAAATAAGAAACTTTTGCTTCTAGCCTGGAATCCCTTCCTACTCCATCTTAACCTGTGAACATTCAGTACGGCTCAGTGTGTTTTGTTTTAACTCTTGCAAGAAATGTA
>PVKN010008309.1:0-25338 GCA_004027915.1 Capromys pilorides
GAGGAGGAGGAGGAGGAAGAGGAAGAAGAGGAAGAGGAGGAGGAGGAGGAGGAGGAAAACAACAAACACCAAATTATTACACTTACAACACTTATGTGAAGCAATCAGACTCACAGAGACAGAAACTAGAACCCTGGATCTCGAAGGCTGGGAGTGGGGAGGGGTGGGATGGAGAACCACTGCCCGGGTATGCTTCATCAATTTACAAGATTAGCATGTTTAAAAGATTGACATCACAACAAAGAGAACATACTTCAAATGCCTGGATACTTCAAAATGTTTAAGATAATAAATTCTAGATCTTTTTCTTACCATAATTAAACATTTTTTAATTTTTGAAAATGGCTAAAGTCTTTTTTAAACATAAATTCTTTGCTCACAGCAAAGACTATCATGGAAAACTGGAGCTACTGAAAGAAATCAAGTAAACAGTGGAACTAGGAATAAAGCCAGGAAGAAGCAGGGTTGGGCAGGACCCCATCAGCCACAGTGTCCACTCTTGGGTCTTCACCTTGGGAAGGTGGGCAGGGACACCCAGGGGCCTTGAACCCCACGAGCACCGCAGAACCATCACAGAGTGGTCAGCAAGCACTCCTGTTCTCATTGTTACTGAAAACCTCCAGAAATGTCCCGACAGCACACTGAAGGATGCTGACAATGGCTGTTTGTCAGTGTCTTTGTCAGTTTTGTTACTGTAACAAAGTACCTGAGGTAATTACCCAGTAAAGACAAAAAGTCTGGCTCACAGTTTGGGCATTTTCAGCCGCTGATCAACTGGTCCTGTCGCTTGGGGTCTACAGCAGGGCACAGGAGCACAAAGCAGAACACAGCAATTATCCCTCGGCTAGAGAGCAGAACCAGAAAAGGGGTCGAGGAGCCTTAGGAAGGACACCCCAGTGGCCTCCCGCCAGCTGCGCTGCACAGCCTTGGCGGGGCCAGGCCGCTAACACGTGGGCATCCAGCGGGCATCTGCGAGCCCAACTGCAGCAACCCACATGATGCTTGCGAGAATGAGAAACGGAAAACAGCCTCGGTGGAGTCCCAGGGCACCTGCTACGTACAGGCTGCTCGAGCCTCGCCACGGAGGCCACCAGCAAAAGGAAAGGGCAGTGGTGACCCGAGATGAGCACCACCACACGCTGTCCTGACCCCGTCTGTGGAGGCGGGGTGAGGGGAGCCGCACAGAGATGCAGACGTGCACCTAGGAATCAGCGCCTCTGCGTGGAGAGGCGCTTGCTTTGCCTCCCGTTACGTTCCGTAACAAATACACACTGCCCCGGCAGTTAGAAAAAAAATGTGTGTTAAAGGAGGAAATATGGCAGGAAAAAAAAAAAAGGTTTATGAGAAAACTCTAGGGGATCCCCCCCAAAATTCTAGTACCCTACTTCTTTGAATAAAAGTAAAAATTATAGCCCAGAAAGAATCCCCAGCAAAGAACAGAAAATATAAAACTTCATTATGTAACTCAGAAAGACCTGCAGTGGCTGCCAGACACCCACAGAGAGCCAAACAGACATTGGGAACTCAAACCAGGGCAGAAAAAACAGAAAGAAATGTAACAGGACTCATCCAGAGACTGAAGAGTGAGTCTGCAGAACTGCAGAGGTGAGAGGCCTGTAAGAGGAGGAAGAGCAGGGCGGGAACCCGCGCTCCTGCCTCTCAGGCCCCAGCACAGGCCCGCGGTGGCGCGGAGAGGGAGTTCTCAGAGCTCGCTCCCCACCCCACTTCTAGGGAGCCCCTACAATTAAGCTAATGCCAGGAGGAAGGAGCCCTTTTATCTAGCTGTCATCTGCGTGAGCACAAAAGGGAAATCAGGCAGCGCCTTGAGCAGAATGGAAAAGACCCAGGATACGGCTTTTATGGTGACGCCAGAGCTGGGATGGGGAGGCACAAATCGACGCAGCCGTGTGACTCCCAGGGAGGCGCCTAAAGTGCGGGGGCAGACCAATATCAGAAAGCGCTTCCAGAGCATGTACCACGTGCCAGGCACTGTTCTCAGTGCCACACAGACGTGTCCACGGAGGATACATCCCAAGACCCCCAGTGGACGCCAGAAGCCATGGCCTATACCAAACACAAACTAAGACAGCCAATCTGATAATGCCTAAGGGACTGACAGGCAGGTACCATGTACAGCCCGGGAGATGCTGGAGAAAGGGACCACTCGTGTCCTGGTAGGACAGAACAAGACAGCATGACATGTCCGTCATGATTCCCAAAACAACACACGGTCTACAACTTCTGAGCTGCCTTTTTCTACAATTTTCCATCTAGTATTTTCAGATCACTGTCAACTGAAGGTAACTAAAAACCACAGAAAGTGAAAAACCACGTATAACAGCGGACTGCTGTGTATCTATTTACTCATTTAATCTTCTTGATAATTCAAGTATTTTTATTCCCATTTTATAGATGAGACACTAAGGGGTAAGAAGTTAATTTTCTCAGAGAAAAAGGGGAGAGGAGGAAAAAAGAAGAGGAAAAAAAGAAAAGAGAAGAGATAGAGAGAAAGAAATGGAGCCAGGCTCCGGAGCTAAGAACTTGTGGCTCTAGTGGCTCTGATCCGCTGTGCCATTCCCTCCAGAGTTCAAAACCCAACCCAGCTGTGCTCCCAGATGCCTGCAACATTTGTCTGCAGGAGGTCAGCACAAGGACAAACTACGCAGGAAGCCTCAGTGGTGGACACTATCGTCCCTCGTCACTGGCTACAAAAACAGCTTAAACTTCCTCAGGTTAATTCCAGTCCCGTGACTCTAACTACCCCGGCCCACAGCCCTCTGTATAGTCTAACCTTTAACTGCCCCACAGAACAGGAAGCCCAGGTCAGAGCAAGGGCCACACCACACCAACCACTATACTGAGCTACCCTTAAAGGCGCAAAGTCTGGCCAGAAGACAGGCTGCACTCTGCCCTCACTCGCTGGCCACATGACCTTCACAGAGCTACGCCACCATCCTCCTGCATGGTGGTGCACACCTGTAACCCCAGCACCCTGGAAGCTGATGCATGACGCCTGCAAGTTCAAGTCCAACCTGGGCAATTCAGCAACTCAGCAAAACCCTGTCGCAAAATATAAAGGGGCTGGGGATGTCGGTCAGGGCCAAGCCCTGGGTTCTGCCCCTGGTACTGAAAGCCAGGGGTGCAGGGCAGCTCCATTCACAGTCCAGCTTCATTACCCACACACTCCATGTGCACAAATGCACCTGCGCAGTGAAATGTGCCCATAACCTCAAATCAGCACTCACGGGGCTTTTGTAATTGCAGTATTTGTGGATGTGTGCAGAGCAGCCACATGGGGGCATCGCCCAAAGCCATACTCCCAGCTAAGGCTGAACGAAGCCATGTTGCTCCTTCTCTGTGCAGCTCTCATGCTGAAGGTGTTCTTTTCATAGCATATTAGCGCCATACTTTTCACACCTCTGTGCTTTCGTCGGTGGTTTTTCTGTAAGGTAGTCCCCTGGAGAGCACAGAAGCGCTACACAATGTGCTCTGGAACAAGAAGGCGCTGGGGTCTCTCGCACGAGTGTCAGGTGAGCGAGGGCGCAAGAGCGGCCCTGCTGGGCTTGAGTCTGGTGTCAGCGAATCAAGACGATGTATCACACAAACACACACAACAGGCTGTGGACCGACGGAAACTCGGTGGCCCCGGCCTACGGGCACCTGGCCTTACTGTTTCCCTTGGCAACAATAGTTCAGTATTCGCTAACTTAACATCTGTGCTAACTTCAAGAGCCTAACTCCTGCCAGCAATGGGAACTGACTCTACCTCTTCTTACTGTCACAAATAGGTTTTAGTTTGGGGGAAGAGGGTTGTTGTTTTTTGTTTGTTGTCTGATTTTGTGGCCCTGGAGATCAAATGTAGGCCCTGAAGTCTGAGCTCCGTCCCCGGTCTATTTTTTTAGTTTCTTCCCGTCTGCTTGCTTGCCCATCTTCGTTTGGACACTGGGTCTCACTAAGTTGCCAAATGGCCCCACCTGGGCTCAAACGCGTACTCCTCTGCCACAGCCTCCTAGCATGTGGGGATTACAGGTGAAGGCCACACCTAGCCCTTTATCTGCTGCCTCTCAGAGTGCTGACATACATGCTATGCAGGCCTTTCCATTTACCACTGCTGCAGAATCTTAGCTTGAGGACTACGATGAAACCAATGAGAACAGGACTCCACACAGAACTCTGGTTTTTTTTTTGTTGTTGTTGCTGTTGTTGTTTAAAATTTATTTATTGTTAATTTTTTATTGTTATTATGGCTGGCTCAACCTGCCCTGGGGGTGGGGCTGGTGCAGCATGTGGTGCCGGGGACTGAACCACAGTTCCTGCGGTTGCTAAGCTTGCCTAATCAGGCACTTTAGACCACTGAGCCATCTCGCTGGGCCCACAGAACTCTCTTTGTTAGATGAGGTAAGTGAGACAACTGAGCGACCCACACGGACAAGACAACAGGGTTCTGATGCTTGACACACCACTGGTGGTGAGCTCGGAGCCACTAAGCAGCCCCAAGCTGAAGACATCCATGAACACCCACAGGACTCATCTACCCAGGGCCTACTCCCCATAGTTTTCCTTGGTAGAATACATGAGACCTGGGCGGGGTCCCAATGTGGGGATGGTCATGTGTCTCAAGATGGATCAATCAGAAGTTCCCCACCTGGCCCTTTACACCCTAAAAAGTTCTATCCAGAGGCCAGTGAGGTAGCTCAGCAGGCTAAGTGCCTACTTTGGCAAGCATAGGAACTGGGGTTCAATCCCTGGTCCCCCGTGCTGCCCCAACCCCACACCAGGGCACGCAGAGCCAGCCACTGAGTGTAGGCATAGTGGTGCACTCCTGTAATCCTGGCACTGGGGAGGCTGAAAACAGGGGATCACTATGAGTTCAACCTGCATAGTGAGACCCTGAACCAACTACATAAATGAAAAAAAAAGAGCTAGTCCTTGCAGGACTGGGAATCTCTTAAAGGAGCCAGGGAGATAGCTCAGCAGAGCCTGCCTGGCAAGTGCAAGATCTTGAGTTCAATCCCCGGTACTGGAAAAAAAAAAGTTCTATTTACCCTCTCTGTGGGCCTTGGTTCCTACTTCCTAGATCCCTAGAACATTTTTACTTCCAGAACTATCTAAAAACTAAATCTTCATTGTTTTCCTTTGGATGTCTGATTATTTTCATGTCATTCTGATGAGTTAACTTTTGTTTAAGTGAACCGAAGCCAATTTATGTTTCTTGCAAGTCAAGGATTCTAAGAATTTTCAGGATAACATTTTTCATCACCTTTCCCTACCAACTGGAACCTCAGAAAAAGGAAATGCAAATGCTAACTCAGAACACTTCGCTATCAGTGGTAATGTTTTAAGCAGCTGGAGCAGGGAAAATCCAAATACCCCAGTGTCCTCAACGGGTTAAATTCTAGTGCAGATGAATTTAATACCAAGATCCCATGAGATAATCAAACCCCTGCCTGGGATCTCAAAAGAACCCTATAGAAAAGAAACAGAGAGATCCAAAAATGTCTCTCCATTTTTCAAAAACAGCAAGAAACAGAGGACTACTGAAAAAAGAGCCAGGATACGGAGAGTGAGGCCTATCAAGTTAAACCCGTTTCCTTTTCGTGTGTGTTGTTCAGGTTTGGCAGCGGCTAATCTCTTGGCTGAAGGAAGCATGCGTGACACAGACCACATCTCTGGGCTTTCACAGGCTTTCTCAGCATTCATTGCAATCTTTTTCTCGGAATAATGGAAAATGTACTATCTTCTCAGATAGTCTGGCAGATTGGTGACAAGTTCGACTGCTACAGCTACTCAGTCCTGGTTAATAGAATGTGCCTTCATGGTACTCACAAGCAAGATTATGAACAGAACTGCCTCCAGTCTAATGTCCCTAGCAGATGCACAAGTGAAAGAACAGCATCTGTCTCAGTCACCACTATCCCCAGGGACATCTAGCATTGTCCCTGGCACATAGACAGGGGTTCAGAAAACCTACTGCATGGATGCATGCTGGCAAGTCCATAAATTTATGTCAAACTGTGAGAAGACCACATCTGTGTGAACACAGATATCTACGGGGCAGATCATACGAAACAAGGCCAACAGGACCAGAGAAGCCCACGTCTTTCCAGAAGAGTCAACTACTGCTTGGTTCTAACACTGGTACCACACAGAAATGCAAACCTTGGCTGCTGGTTATGATGCTCTTTAAAAGTACCATACTACAGGTGTGTTGTTACGAAATTCTCCTATTTTTAAATATAGGCTCTCCCTTTTAAATGTTTAACTTTTTCAGTTGAAACAAAACACATCTAGGGCACTATAACAACCATTGTTGAATTCATATCAGCTTGTTTTTTGAAATTGTGTATTGTTTCCACTTTTTTATTACTGTTATTATTTTTAACTTTATTTATATTATGGCTGGCTCAGTCTGCCCTGGGGGCAGGGCTGGCGCAGCATGTGGTGCAGGGGATTAAACTGCAGTCCCTGTGGTTGTCTAAGCTTTCCTAAGCAGGCGCTTTAGACTGCTGAGCTATCACACTGGCCCTTCATTATTATTTTTTACCCAATGAAATAATTTAAAAAAAAAAAAGGCCTAGGGAAAGATACCTTCTAGTGAACACTGCTGAACCAGGTGCTGAATCTTCGACTTCAGTCCTATTTCACCTGCTATTTCTTACCCTAAGCCGTAATGGAAAAAATCCAATGAGTCAAGTTCAAAAATAACACATAGCCACGAAGGACAGTGACCATGCTGAGGTTTCAACTGATGAGGAAGATGCAAATGAGGTTTTCAATACAGGTAACGGGATGAATTCAACACGAATCAGAAAAGAGCTGCATCTCTGTCCGGAAGCCCCACGCACACATCGTCACGGTTGGTGCCTAGATGTCCCCCTAAAGCCTCATGCAGCCATAGGCGGGGATTTTTCCCAGGCGGCTAAATTGCATTCAGCCCAGGCTGTCTGGCGAAGGGTGGGTTCCAAGCCAACCGATGGACTGACATAGTAAGAGCTGGCACTTAATCCTGGCATTGCACTGCCAATAAACCTCTCCTCCTTCAGGCTCGGTGTCAGATATTTTGTCTCAGCAACAAGAAAAGCAGCAAAGACACAAGTCCAGGCATACAATTGAATGGAGGGGTTTTGCAGATTAGGTATTTGTGAATCATTTAAAAATTTCATTAGGCAAAAGACTTGGTGAGTCAGCAGTTAAACAGGGCTGCCAAATAGAATGATTTTAGGTTAATTGAAGTTTATTATCTAAACAGTGAGTACAAATTGGTGGCCCACGTTTTGTAGGGCCTACAAGTTGTTTATCAGCATTGAAAAATAAATAAAACACCAACACTCCAGAATTAGGTAATTCCTCATAAATAGCCTGACTTCCCGTCTCTCCTAGAAAGTAGCTGTAAATAACTGGCCGCAGCACTGGGCTTGGATTCCCACACTGGCTCCGGCCACTGGAGCTGGTAGTTGTCCATAGCTGTCGAGCCCTGCAGGTGGCCACGCCCTTGCCTCCTCACTGGGCCTCACGCCTCCCCACTGGGCCTGGCCTGCGGCCACCCTTCCCCTAGGACTGGCTGCCAGCTGCCATTTCACACCATGCTGCCCACTGTCATCACCCCTCTGGAAGTGCCGATGCACTTTCTTCAGAGAAAGCAAGCCTTCCTGGGCAGCCATGTCTTTGAAAAGAGCAAGGAATCAAGGCTGTACTGATAAACAGGTGCGTGCCGAAAGAACCGTGCACTTCTGTGCACAGGTGAAGAAAACTTAATTGAATGTTAAGATTTCATAGGCAGCTCTTTCTTAAACTATCCGTTTTTAAGGTAACTACCTGGTTCCTTCAGGAATTGAATTTGGAACCACAAACTAGACTATGGGATGTGACAGCTCACCTCTATCCCACAGCAGAGGTATTGCACGGGATTTCAGAACTCAGTCATTATAAGGCACACAGCCAGGGTAGAAAACTGAGATGAATTTAAAAGATCTTTTAGTTCACTCATGCACCAGACTTCTCTGCTGCCACTTCTTTAAAATGTCTGTATGTTTTAAAGTAGAAGACAGACAATGAAATCAGAAAATTGTAACACTGAACATTGAGCCCAATACTATTTTAGTAAATACAGGTGGGGAGGGGTGTTTGTTCTAAGCATAGAGGCGCAGTCCTCCACCTCAGCTGTGGGCTCTGTGAAGTTTCCATGTTCGGGACAGCCAAACACAGGTTAGGAAGCGGCCAAATGGTTTGCAGAGGCAGAAGACAAGAAACTAGAGTAACAAGAGTGTGGTGGGACCATTCAAAAAGTAATTATTTGCTGGGCATGGTGGTGCACATCTATAATCCCAGCACTCAGGAGGCTGAGGCAGGAGTATCGTTGCAAGTTCAAGACCAGCCTGGGCTACAAAGTGAGCTTAAGGCAGCCTCAGCTGCACAGTGAGACCCTGTCTCAAAAAGACAAAATAAAAAGTAATAATTTGGGCGAGCCTAAGTGGAAATGTGCACTGGAGAACCTTGAAAAGCACCAGAGGAAGGGGGGGTACACAGCTGGTGCCCTGACAACAGCTGCATGAGAGCCAACAGCACCGGAAGGCTCTGCCCCCCTGGGCAGGCTTCCCCAAAGTCGTCCCTGTCACCACAGGAGTGGACCCCAGCTACAGGGCCTTCCTGTCATAGCCAACGGGCTCAGGGATGGGCATTAGCCCTAGGAATGCCAACCAGATTATCCAGTGTCTGGAATTAGAACCCTGAGATGCCATCGGCCTTGGTTGGGAAGTACGTACAAAAGATGGGCAGAGAAGGGCAAGAGCCTGGTGTAAGCTGAGCCAGAAAAGACAGGAGATGGGAAAGAGAAAAAGCCAGATGGGTGACAGCAGAAGGACCCCTGGCGCAGACCTCTAGGAGAATGACACCGTGCCGCCTGTGTGGCTGGCCGCTCCCCAGGCCCACTGGGCCTCCGACCGACCTTTCTGCTCCGTAACATAACCTTGGCTGAGAAGGGCAGTCGCAGCAGCAGCAGACTGGGCGAGTGCTCCTCCGTCCAGTTCTTCTCATACACGCGACCACCTAACTTCCCTGAAACGTGATGGATGCCTAACATTCTCATTTAGTGAAGAAACTCTGAGATGTGAAGCAAACTCCCAAAGCTGCGGGCCCCACAGCGTGGCAGAGACTGATGCCAGGGAGCACACCTCCGGGGTGCGCCTTGCGTGTCGTTACTTCTCCTCTTGGCCTGCTTGGGCCTAAGTGAATACTCGTGGCCTGGGACTCCAAATCCTTGCCTGAGGTCAGAGATGCCACCTGCACTTGGGAAAAACCAGCCGCCTGGAAGGCGCTGCCCTGGGGACACTGCCAGCTCTTCCCAAGTCCACCAGGAAGAGACCATTTCCTGGAACAAGGGTGGGTCCTACAACCAGCACCTACAGCCCACCAGGCCCTGGTGGGTCACCCTGCCTTGAGCTGGCACCCCTCTGAAAGTCCTGGGTACTGCAGAGGGGGTACCACTCTAGTGGCTGAGAAACAGGGTGGGCAAGGACTCTGCTTTTTCTATAAGAAGAAGAGAAACTAATGGCTTCAATTACAGAGTCTATGGGAAAATATAAAACAAAAAAAAAAGAAGAGAAAAAAATGTGATGAAAGTGTTAGAAGAGATAGACTCAGAGGTGACATTTTCAGCTGAGGTGGCACTGATGACAATGAGCTGACCGATGCTGGAAGAGAGAGGCAGAGGACCAGAGCAAGGACGAGCTCGGCAAACCCAAAGACCAGAGATGCCATGGAAGGCTGGAACCCAGACCCACCCCACCATGCCCATCTGGATACTGCTCCACGCCAGGGATAAGGACACGTGGCCATGACTTCAGTGGCTCAGAGGCTCCCGAAGAGGGACGCGCTGGCTCGAAAACCCAACTCGCTCTTTACTTCCTCCTGTGCCCACGCCCACTGCAGCTCGACCTGCTGCAGCGCCCTCCTTGGGAGACGAAGCCTACGCTGCTCTCCTGACTAGAAGTGACTTGACTGGCTCCAGCATGTAAGGTGCGACAGAAGTGCCCGTTACTAATCTGGAAGTGTACCCTGAGCCTGGGCGTGGTGGTCACGGCCAGCAAGGACCAGCCTGTAAGGCAGCAGAGAAGGGCCCAGGCACTGGATGCTTCAGCTAGCACATACCCAAGTACCAGGAGTGTGAGGATGGCCAGCCTGGACCAACCAGCCCCAGGTAACCCACCCGCCAGCCACAGACTCGAGAAAGACCAGCCAGGTTGGGAAGGGCCACCAGCTGACCCGCAGCGCAGCTCAGGCATCTGTTACAAAGCAGCAGCTAATTCACACCCCTAGAGTAGACATCTGATCAACAGAGAAAAGCCCAGGACACCATGGGATTGCACCGGGAAACAGCCCTTCAGAGCAAGCCGTGTGACTGTGCCTCAGGTCCTAGTGACCTGGCCGAGGTCCTAGTGGCCTTCCCTGATGTTAGGGCCTAACGTTTCTCGAGGTGATGCCCTGACTCAGCGGTCACGCTCACACGCGCCGAGAGGGGAATCACCTAACTGGCCTCATTAAGAGACCCCAGTTGAACGGCCAGCATGAACCCCAGGTTAAGTAAGAGCTTTGTCCGGGGAACCAGACAGACCAGGCTTGCAGACCCAGCCCTGTCTTTTCCCAAATGTTCCCTTGCCGGCTTCAGCTAGAATGTTTGCCTCCCTTCAAAATTCCAGCGCTGGACTTAACCCCCAGGCATCAGTGTGAAGAGCTGGGAGTGCCAGGCAATAATAACAGGGTGTGTGTGTTGTGCAACAGCCTGGGGACAGAGTCAGTCCCTTTCTCTTTCTACCTTTGTTCTTCTGACATGTGGGGACAAAGCGCTGTCCCCTCCAGAGCACACGGCCACCAGGCACCTTCCTGGACAGAGAAAGTAAGAACTTCCTGAACACCAACCTGCCATGCCGTGACCGTGGAAGTCCAAGCTCCAGGAGTGTGAGAAGCTCAGGTCCCTACACACCTCCCTAGTCCGTGTCACTATGGTCAAACCTGCCGTCAGAGTCCATGAGCTTGGCAGGGCACACCTGGCTTGGGGACGCTCAGGTAAGCGTTTATATGGACCACACAGGAGCCAAACTCCATGTGAGGAGTGGGTCATTCCCTGGTGGCTTTTGAGTGAACTTCTGGTAGAGGACAGACAGGTCATCAATCACACCAAAATGTATGAGGAGGAAATTGTTCCTTTTTAAATTCTTTTTTCAATTCCCCCAACTTATCAAAAGCCAAAGTCTCGGTTTGGTGCTGATAGGTTTTAAACATCCCTCGAATATTTGCTAAACCTGCTTCAAAGCTAGGTCCTTGCAACCAACGGTATCTAACTAGGATTTCTTAACGTGGTTTTAACCGCACTCATTTTTATGGATACTAATCACTGTCGTGCTGCTCCTCCACTCATGTGGTAATGAAATTTTGTTTAAAATACATGTGTTAGGATGAAAAAACTTAGGCCTACAGGGGTGGTGGTACACATCTGTAATCCTAGCACTCAGAAGCCTGAGGCCGGAGGATTGACATGAGTTCAAGTTCAGCCTGGGCTCCCTAGTAGGTTCAAGAAGGCCAGCCTGAACGGCACAGAGAGAGCATGTCTTTAAAAAAAATTTTTAAAAAGGAAAGAAAAGGAAAAGAAAAACCAGACCATTTTTAGACCTTTTTTTTTTTTTTTTTTAAAGAAAAGAGTAGACAGCCACAGCTACTCCCAGTGTCATGAAGAGCAGTGTTAGACAAGAGGAAGACGAGGAAAAGGACACTCAGAGCGAATCAGAGTTTCTCACGGCTCAGATTCCAGCTTAGTCCAGTTCCTAGCTCTGAGCTGCCTTGGTCAGCTTCTGCCAGGCAAGGCAAGGCAAGGCTGCAGCAACAAGCAGCCCTGAAGCACCACTGACCCGGGATGCCTACGCTGGGCTCTCGGCCGCGAGGTGTCACTGCAGCTCCCAGCAGCCCAGCGGCTCTGCGCCATGTCTCTCCTATCCCAGGCTGGACACTGCCCTTCCTTGGTCGGGGGCAAAGGGAAAGGAACAACGGGCAGATCCAGGAGTGGCTCTTGAAGCTGCTACGCATGCCCAGAGCACATCGTGGCTGCCTGGCTTCGGCGGCCGGTTCTGTCCTGCTGTCAAGCGCCACACTAACTGGACAGGAAGGCAGACGCCCAAAGTCACACAGCAGCTGGGTGGGGCTATGCAGTGCTTGTACAGGGAGAGGATCGAGTACCTCAGATAATCACAACCTGCTATGGTGGCCTTGCGAAAACCACTTCGCTTGCTCATCTGCCTGTGCAATGGGTTTACTTCAGTCATGCTCCATACATACAAATTCCTTTCCTCTGCTCTCCCTTGTGAGATTCATTTGGCAACTCCAAACAACCATGGAAAGGCGATATACTACACCATCGAAATCCAAAAGCTTCATCGAGGTCAGGACCCGTCAGAATCCACTGGCTTCCCCATGGGAGACGGGCGCCTCGCAAGCTGGGGACTGCTCTTCTTATGCCACTCAGTTTATCTCACCCCATTCATCAACATGGTGACATGAGCGGAGTCACTGGGGCACATACCCTGGGGTGGACTTGTGGCTCTGCCACTTTTCGTTATAAGACTCTGAGAAAGTTACATGAGCATCAGGTTATTTATCTATAAAGTGAGGACAGTAAATAAGTTACGGTGAAACTTAAGTGAGATCATGCATACCTATGGCTTATCTCCGTAAATGCTCAATAAGCAGGAACGCCTATTAAATTTAGGACACATTCCAGAAACTCGACATTCAAGGACGTTAAGCAAGGTTTCACACCCACAATAAGGAAGTCCTGCTTATGCCTGCTATGTGATTCCAGTTTTTCCTTTTTGCTTCCCATTCTGTGATGGGAATAATACAGCTCCCTGGAAATTTCGGAGGTGGTTCGAGCTTCTGTCTGTCTATGAAAGATTCTCCATTTTTTAAACATATTTTTAATCTTTTATTTATTTGGTATAGGAGTGCTCGCTTCGGCAGCACATATACTAAAATATTTGGTATGGGATCTCACTACACAGCTCGGATTCACGGTGATCCTCCAGTCTCAGCCTCCCCAGCACTGGGATTACAGGTGTGTGCCACCACACCCAGTTTTGGTGCCCAGCATGCTCCCCACCACCCCCCACCCTGGGGCTCCAGGGCCAGTGCAGCATGCAGTATCAGGGATCGAATCCAGGTCCTTACACTCGCCAGGCAGGCACTTAGACTGCAGAGCTGTCTCCTCAGCTCTCCCTACTCTTTTTTAAGGCACTACAGAAACATGACGTGCAGAGGTCTTTTCCAAAGGTGACAATGGATGTAGGCCCCACACTGTCGTTCTCTCCTGCATTCTGTGCCAATGTTATTCCAGCAAAAGCTGCTGCCAGGGTGCAAGGAGAGACTTCAGCAAACAGGCCTCCCAGCACGGGGCTGCTCCCACCACGCTTCTGAAGCTGCGTCTCCAGTTTATTCACTGGAGCTGTTTCTGGCGATCAAGTTGGTCTCATCTCCCAGCTGGAGGACCTGCCACCAATTACTTGGAAAGAGATGAATAATTAACAGGCCTCTCCCTAGAGGTGCCAACTCAGAGAGCCTGGCCACGCACAGGTTGGCAATCACCCTGTGGCTCGCAGCGCTTGGCTCTGCCTCTCGGTCTGCTCGGGCTTTCGGGGCCGACCAGGTGTGACCATTCTCCACGCAGACCCTCTCTTTCCTCACCTTTAAAGTGGGAAAGATAGATGGATGCTGGGTAAGTCTTCAAGAGCTAAACCAGCAGTAAAGAAGTCTCACCCCGGGGAATTAAAGTGACCCAGGGCCTGGACAATGCAGGACGAACAAAAACAGACCATGGCAAACGCAACGAATGGCAAAAGACTGGTGTCTGGAGATCAAAGCAAAAGAGCCTACGAGTCAGTAAAAAAGCCACGTAAGGGGCATTTATGGAACCTGAAACATAATTTCCCAATAAACATGTAAAAAAAGATGCTCAAAGCTCATCAAGAAGAAATGCCACTTTTCTCTCATCAAATTGGCAAAAATGAAGAAGCCCGAGAATAGCACGATTTGAGCAAGAGGCGAGGAGATGGAGATGCGCGCGGCGGGTGGGAGTGCGCGCAGGTTCAGCCGCTCTGGGGAACATTTGGCAAAGGCTATTAAAAGCTGAATCACTCTACCCGGTGGCCAAGCCATTCTACTTCTCAGGAGCCAGAGAAGCGCTCGCATATGTGGGAGACATATGTGGGATTCCAAAAGGAGCCTAAGTGCTTGTCAAGGGTGTGACCTGCCCGCGGGGGGGTGGGGTGGGGGTTCAGAGAACACTTTGCATACTACGGAGTTCTAAGTGGACCAGCAAGCGGTGGCTTTGGGGATGGGACAAGCTGGGGGCACAAGGGGCTCCCAGCCTCATCCATGATGTGAAATTATTTTAATGAGATCATATTTAAGCATTTCTTTGAACTTAATTTCTTAACTCAGCAAGACAGCCACACTACATTGTTCACGTTAGGTCACAAAATCCGGCTCACTGTACAGTCAATAGAGGATAGACATGCAGTGTTAAGTACAGCCCAGAGTATCACCCCAGGACTGAAGTGGCCCCCTCTCTGGAGGGTTTTTCTTTTCTCTGATAAACAGTAAGCCACAGCACACCTGGGTTTTGCTGCTCTAATTGGCAAAGGGCTTAATGCCTTCCCAGGGGCAATAATTAACATTTCTAATGCAGGTAATTTACAATCAATAGCATTAACAACTACTGCTCTTCTCTGTTTTCACCTGGATGTGAAAAAAGGGAGGAAAATGTTAGAGATGTAAAAGAGACTGAGAAGACCAACTCCAGCAGGAGCCCACAGAACCAGGGGGCAGCATGTCTAGGAAGAGGCTGTGAATTTAGGAAGGGACGATCTAGAAGCTGGACTTTGGCACGATGTGTAAACTCCTCATATTCTGGGCTTAAGTCCAGAACCTTCCAGAACCTTCACTTTGCTCCTTCCAGCCTAGTGGGCAGAATCTGTGCCCAGTGTGAAGAACCAGACCCGTGACAGTGGGAGAGTGTAACTGACAGATACAGAAGGAATGGACGAAACCTAGTGCCCAGTCGGGCAGCAACCCATTCTCATCTGTCTATTCTAGCATTAAGAAATCTCAGGAACCTCGGAAATCTCTTTGCCACCCCACCCCATCTCCACTAAGGGAAGGAAGAACAGAAGGAGGCTGCTCCTTACCTTTCTCACTTGATCACGTACTCTACCCCCCCACCCCCGTGCCGCACCCCAGAAAAGCAGGTTTCTGTTCTGAGCCTATGTATTTTGTCTTTGCCACCACATATTGTATCTGCAGTAATTATGTGTGTACACCCATTTATTATCAGCTTTCAACTAGAATAGAAGCAACTTGAGGAGCCAAGACTTTGCCTCACTTGCACACTGCAATATGAACAGCGTCTGGGCACAGTGGGTGCCTAATAAATGCCTGCTGACTCTGGGAACCAGGGACACTTGCAGCAATACTGCAGGAACCCTAAAATAAAATATGTGGTGGCGTGACAGCGAGATGGCTCAGTGAACGGAGAAAGGGGCTGGGAAAGAGAACCCAAAATGAGCATCTGGGAGGGACCCAGTGCTGTCCCCGAGGGGCATAAGGTCCTAAGATTTTACTGGGTTCTTTGCTGTCGCTCTGCGAGTTGTCTCAGAGTTGGACAGTAGCAGCGCAAAGGGGAAGGGGGCTCATTACTAAGCTTCAAGGTTTGACATGGGCTCAAATCAGACTTTTACCCCTTAACCATTAATGACAAGACAGGTACAAAAATAAGAGCAGCAACTTCCTTTTTTATTTAAAAAAAAAAAAAAACTGAACTCTGAACTTCCTCTCTGTGAACCGCAACTTACTACTGACTTTTATTTGGGTAAAAAACACTGCCAAAGAAATGCTAGCTGAGCACCTGGTTGGTGCTGATCGGTGCCACTCCAAAGTCTGCCAGCACAGTCTTCTGATTCCACCCCTTAATAAAGGTGTCACTCCTGGTACCCCAACCAGACAGGGACAAACTAGGCCACGGCAGCCATGACACCACTCAGGTTGGCTCTGTGGCTGCTACCGTTACACATCCAGAGAAGACAGTCCCCATGCCAGAGTGAAAGAGGGCCCATAGGACCATTCTAAAGCACGAAGCCACGGCCAGATGCCTGGCAGGTGCCGGACACTGGGATGTCAGTGCCGAAGCCTGAGCTGGGGCCCGGATCCTGCCCTTTGCTACCTCTGTGACGTGGGGGAGAGAATGGCTCTCTTTTGACGCGAGTTTTCCCAAATGCTAGAGAATAAGAAAGCTTGACTTTTATATAGCCAAGTAAACCCCAAGTGGAACCAATTTTTCTACACATAAAAAAATATAAGCCCTGTATTTGTTATACAGGAAAAATTATTTACAAACATTTTTTAAAACAAAAGCTCCAGAGAATGAATAAAAAAAAAAAAAAAAAAAACGCAAGTTCGGGAAGGAGGTAGAACTTTGGAAGAAAGGCACAGCCGTCTTTTATCCTGGGAGTGGGCCGCGTTCAGCACTGAACGACAGCTCCAACGCCAGCAAAAGCTCCAAGACTTTCCAGCATGTGAGAACAACAGGGCAGATTCCAGGTCATCCATAGCTGCTGGAAAGTGAGGACACGGCTCAAAAATAGAACCCAAAGAAGGGAGCCCCAAATTTTTTGTATAAACCCCATCCAAGTGTCTAGCTGACTCTTGAACCGTGTGTGCATGAGGAAGCCTAAAATAAGATTCAAAGGTAAAACTGAAAATGGCGCTGACATCTGAGCCAAGGACTAAGAGGCAGCAGTTTATCGCCCAGCAAAGACAGTGACCTAACAAAGCGAAATATCAACAGTACTCGGAGAAATACAACAGAATCCATTCCCCACGCCATAACATTTACAGCATCTAAGATACAATCCAAAACTAATTGGCATATGAAAAATCAAGACGAGATGGCCCCATCTCAACAGAAAATCTAATATTCCAAAAAAAGAGGGGACAATTATGTCTACTGTTTTACAAAATAACCTGAATTACAGGAGATCCAGGGCATCTCAGCTGCAAGTCAAAGAAAATCCACCTTGCAATAATTTAAGCAACAAAAGAATTAATGTTTTGGTCATTAAAATAAGTGATCAGAAGATGGACTTCACTACTGACACAGCGGCTCACTGCCTTCAAGGCGACAGTCCGCCCCGTGTGTCCACACAGCCACTCACAGCTCATCAGCTGTGGCCCTCACGGACAAGTTGGCCACTGCAGTTCCACGTGACACACAGGTAGGGCATCGAGTACTCTAGGACAAATGCTTGGTTGTTCCCCCCCTCTTTCCTGCTTTGCATACCTTCCAGAGAAGGCAAGGTCCCCAGAGATAACGCAGCCTTCCTCAGACCAGGACATCGTGAAGGTGGTGGCACAAATAATTGGAAGGACCCTGAGTCTTTGATGACTCCATCAGCCCCTCATGAAGCCACTCCCACCTGGAACCATCTCCTTCCAGGCGGCTTCACTGTTCTGTTGCTAACAAGCACACCATCTTGTCCAGAATAAAACTCAGAATTGAAGAACTAGGACTATGTACTACAAGTAGAACCCAAGACTGAAAAACACAACTCAGATTTAAATTATTAAATTCAAGCAGGTACATAGCTCTCGGGATGCTTCATTCCTCCTGATTAAAAGTACTATTTGCATGTACTAGACATGAGATATGAGAGCACCAAACTGAGGTATTCTTTTTTTTTTCTTTTCTTCTCTTTTCTTTTTTTTTTGTGGAACTGGGGATCGAACTCAGGACCTTGCACTTGCCAGGCAGGCACTTGGTGCCCCTGAGCTATCTCCCCAACCCAAACTGAGGTATTCTGAACAAGAATTAAAAATAATTTTTGAAAACCTATGCAATTCCACACTGTTTCACGGCATATACCACTAAAATCCAAGTGTCTTCAGGAGTACACTTTAGATTTTTAAAAGATACTTTTTTGTATTAGTAAGTCTCACATCTTTAATTCCACCCCCGACTTAGCCCCCATTACCTTTGGACAGTGAAACATGGACAGGCCCTGGGTATGTCCAACTCAACCTATCCAGTGCAGAAGTCACTGTCCTCTGCCCGATCCATACATGGAATACCGGAAGCCCCTCGGGAGCTGACACCTCATGCTTCTTGCGTCTCCTGCTACATGCCTGCCAGCCAAGGTTCTGCTAAGCCTTCCACAAACACTACCACGTCACATCTGATCCAGAGCACTCCACGAATCGAGTTCTGCCATTACTATTCACTCCCATTACAAAATGAGGAAGCTGGGGGTGAGACATCTGCCTAAGGTCAAAGATTTGAATGCAGATCTCATCTATTTTTTCCTACTTCACAAAGGAAGACCATCAGACAAGAATGCTCCACCAGTCTCAAAACCTCTGTTTACAGCACATTTTCCCTTCACTTCTCACGTCCACTGGGTCCTCTCCTCCCACTGCACCCAGAACTGTCCTCCACGGTTCCTTGATGTCTCCTCTTCAGCCCTCAGCACCTGCGCTGTCAAACGCATCATCCTGAGAAGAGCTAGGCTTACCCTTCAATCCTGGAGCGCTTCATTCCTTCCTTTCAAACTCCCTGGGCTTCTCTTGGACCCTCTAAATCTTCTCTAAGTAGAAGTTCGCTGGCCCGCCCACTACCTCATCTTAGCAAGAGCCTCTCTTTTCCTTTGCTTCTGCCCCTGTCTTGCCAACATTGAACACTTTCACAGATTTCTCTTGCTTCAACTCCACTACGAACGCTGAGCAACACCCCCAGAACCCTTGGGACTAAGTTGTGCCCCACATTTCTCCTCCACCCCATCATCACTGCGCATATCACAGTGAGTTACTGGTTTAAGGATCTTTCTAGCAGCCAGAAGGTTGCTTCAGGGCAGAAGCACGCCGAATCCTTCTGCATTCTCCTCTTACATCACAGGAACAAGCCAGCTAGATCTCGCTGGCTTCCTACCCCTTGTACACTACTCCTCTCAAGAGCAACCCACACCAGACCTCACACCTTGCAATGCCACTCCTGTGCCTTGGCCAAAACACATTAGGGACCCTGGCTAGGTGAGGTGAACCTGCAAGCTTCAGAATCACACTGCCTAGGCTGGCCCCCCTCCTAAAGTACAGGTGGTCCCCAACTTAGAACGACTGAGGTCGCAATGAAACCACACCTCAGATCTGTGGCCATCTTTTCCCAGGCTAGCAAGGTGCAGTTAAAGGTCTCAACCAACACTCAACAATGCATACGTAGAGTTGCTAAGCTATGATGTCTGCTAGGCTAGGTGTATTTTTATTTTTATTTTATTTTATTTTTTTATTTTTATGTATTTAGTACAGGGTCTATATGGTCTCACTACACAGATTGGACTCATAGTGATCCTCCTGTTTTCAGCCTCCCAAGCACTGGGATTACAGGCCCACGCCACCACGCCCAGTGTCAATCACTACCTCAGCACACTCTGGGGCAGGGCTAGCACAGCACTCCAGGGATCAACTGCGCTGAGCTACCTGGCCGGCCCTATTTTTGCACATTTTTAGTTTAGGATATTTTCAACTGATAATGGATTTACCAGAATGTAACCTTACCCAAAGTCCAAAGGCACATGTACTCTGTGGCTGCTAGACCGGGGGCAAGTCACATAAAGCCTCCATGGAGGGCGTGTAACACCCCGCCTGGGAAACTGTGGCCGTCGGTGGGTGAGATCATGTGTGGGGGCATTCAGCTCAGCGTCTCAACAAGTGAGCACAGCTCACTCCATTCCACTACATGCAAGCCTCTTCTTCCCAAATGACTCAAGGGCCTTCAGAGTTCTCAGCCAGTCCCCAGCCCAGAAGCCTAGGCACAAAGAAATCAGGTGTGGTCACAGGATCACTGAAAGCCCCGAACAGGAAGCCACTTTCTGAATTCCTTATTCAGGACTATGGCTAAAAATTCTCACTGGAAGAAAATAACCACGGATACACTTGTCCCTCTAGAGAATTTCCACTTCCTGTCGGATGCGCCACTGCTTCACCCACTGCTGTGCCAAACACGGGCTCGTGGCCCTGTAAGACAGGCTGTCTCACCATCTGTGCTGGGAAGCTGCCTGCCTGGCACTGCCTCGCCCTTCGGGGCCACCCAAGCCCTTGCCTGAGGTACGCAGCTGGAAACTCAGTCTCTGGTTCACGTAGACCTCAACGCAGCCGAGGCTCTGGAGGTCTGCAAGGAATCGTGATCTTCTCTAACCCTGAATCCTTAAGGGTGGGGAGAACAGTCCCAGCAAATCTTGATGGAAAGTGAAGATGCAAAGGAATGAAGTTTGTGGAATAACCAGCTCGTGGACACCCAGATACTGGCTGCCTTCCTCCTCCCCTCCTTCCTCGCCCTCCTCCTCCTCAGTTCCAGAGCTGTACCTTCCTCTTACACAAGCCTGAACCCAAAACCAGGATTGAATCCTGCCTATACATAGCTTGGGGAACATCTCTCAAGTCTTTCTGCCTCGGTCTTCTCAGCATACAATGAGAACAGTAGCAGCAGCAACCACCTCAGGCTGGCGTAAGAATCAAGAGAGTTAATATATGTAAAGCACTCCGAACAATGCCAGGCACACTCTGAGTACTCAGTAAATGTCAGCTTGAGTCAGCAGCGTTGGAAATCTTCTTTGAAGATGTCCAGGAAATGGAAAATTCCTTCCGCGTACCTGCCTCACCATACAGCCTTTCCAGAGACCAGCAATGCTCGCTGTCTCATTCCCTCCTCCCTCTTTCTCTCTATCCTCTCTTCCCACCTTACCCTACTTCACCCTTCTCCCTCCCTGTCTCTTTCTTCCCTTCTCTTTCAAGAGAGCACAGGCCTAGATGTGGTTTCGTTTTTATCTTGGCCTTGACTTTCTGTTCCATCTGGAGGGCCCTGGCCCCCCATGGCCCTTGGGCCCCAAATCAGAGAAGGCCAGAAGGGAACCGCAATGAGACCAGCTGTCACTGGGGCCCCCACCTATCCAGAGACTCCAGAGGACACAGGCACATGGAGCCCCAGCCTCTGAGGTGTCCCTCTGGAGATCCACCCACCTCTAAGCTGGCACACTGTTCCCACACCTCCCGGCGGCTCCACACAGCCCTGCACACCTCCTCCTTCCTCCCCGGGCATGGATTCTGCTCATAAAGCACTTCTGTCTCAGCCCGCATTATCCCTCAGGACAAGCAGCTCCTTCTCTCCGCAGGAGAGGGCAGCTCTCTGTCAGCACTTGACACACACTGATCTGACACTTCGTCCAAGTGGCAGGTCACGCCAGGCAGCCCACCAAACTCAGGAGCTCTGTCTTTTCAAAAAGCTCTTGAAATTCGATTGGGAAAAAATAACTTTTGTCTGTGCTATGCTAAAGATCAAAGATGGTAACGCAAACAATCTTAGGATATTGTGCAGGAACAAAACTTCTAATTGTAAAGAACTCCAAACACTGCATTTGTATCACCCTACAAGTATAGCCGCAAGCTTCTCTACACTCGTCCCGATGATTTTCCAACTACGTAGCCACTCCCCACAGGGGACACTCTGACTCCGCTCACACAGGCCTACCACACATGCACATGAAAAAAAGACTCATGAAATGATGCTCTTCCTGAGGTGATGCGTTCTGCTGTTTCCTGATTTGACTCTGTGTGTGTGTGTGTGTGTGTGTGTGTGTGTGTGTGTGTCCATGACTTACAAAATTGACCTAATGGCCCTTTACTGGCTGATGGGCCCAGGTTTTAAAATAAGTGCATATAGAAGAATTCAAGGAAACTAGCCCAAGTGGAGCTGCAATGTAGGGACAGCCAAACACACCTCAGGGTGGAGTCACGGAGGCCAAGTGCAATTACTGCCCAGAACCTCTCACGACTTACGAGACGACAGCATGAAGAAATGCGATGAGGGCCAAAGCGCCGATGCGTAAATATGATTCCCTGCTCTCCTCTAAGATCCTGGCAAGCTGCTACCATACCCCTAGGCCATCAGATTAGGACTCCGGAAATGGCACTCCAGTCCTGCTAAGCCTGCCTACAGATCTGTGCTCAGGAACTGAGCTGGCTTTGTGAAGGAGCCCGAGGAGGCATCATCTGAACTGTGTCTCTAAGGGAGACCAGGAAGCACAGGTGGAAGCCAGAGTGCATCCTCAGGGCCCCCCTCACCTCCAGGGCCGAGGCGCTCAGCAGCCCCCAGCTGCTTGACACACTGAATCCAGTGGTCCACAGCTGCGTCCTCCGGAGCCTTATCACTTGTCTAGGGCAATGCCACCCTTCCCAGGGAAGCCCACACCCAGTGGCCATGTCATACAGGTACCAAGGTCTCCAGGTAGATGGTCTGAAAGGACCCGTGGGCTCCAGGCAGGAGTCAGCCTTGGCCTGTACCTCCGCCACTGCCCAAGGCCCACCTTCCTCCTTCTGCGGCTTCCTTTGAGCCCTTCCTGGTATTTGTTCCCAAACAAACCACCCGGGGGAAATCTTCACCTTTTTAGACAGGCAGAAATGACATAAGCAGGAGTTACAAGAGGAACACAGCAAGGACCTGAGTGTGGTGACTTTAAAACATCCTTACAATTTATCATATTTTTTTTTTCCAGAACTAACATTTCGTGAGCAATTGCATGCACTTTGTATGCCTTTGTCTCATTTAATTCAATGCACCCCAGGTGGAAGATGCTGTGCCATAATCTTCACTTCACAGATGAGGACACTGTAGCAGCGGATGCCCCCAGCCACGCCAGGATACTTCAGCTTACTATTTCACTCCAGGTAATAGCTCCAGTTCCAGTGACCAGAGACCGCTGGTCGCTGAGATGCACACTGTAAAACCAGTCCCCAGTTGACAAGCCACTCTGGCTCTGTACTTCCTGCTGGCAGATCCCAAAGAAGCCCTAGACCACCAGAGACTGGGGCCTGACATGCTGGGAATGACCCTGAGCACTGGCCACTGACGTAAGTAAGTCGGCCTCCAAAGCCTGGGTGTGTTTCGGGTTGCGAGTGCAATAGCAAAGATCAACGAGGTTAAGAACAGGTGCCTGAGACCCCTCTGAGATCAGAGGAGAAACAGAGCTCTGAGCCTGCGCCCCTGACCAGTGTGTCCCCCTCTGCAGCCCCGACACAGCTCTGAGATCACCTTGGCCACCCCGGACACACCAGCCTCCTTCCCAGGTGGCTCCCTCCCGAGGGGCAGAGCCTTGTGCTCTGCCATCTGACTCACAAGCTCCCAGTGCAGTGCCCGTTGGTAGGAATGGTAGTGCTCGGCGGCATGACTCGGTAGTAACGGCGGCGGCAGTCGTGTTGCATGCGCAGCGAGCCTTAGGGCACGTCACTTACACATCCCATCCCTTGGCCCCGCCACTTCTTGGGACGTGGGTAGCCCTACCAGCAGGTACAAGCAGTCAGCCTCTACTTAGTGCCTGTCACAGATGCAAGTCCATCTCAGGAGCTGCCTACTACAGAGCATGTTTTGGAGAACTGAAAAATCCCACGGGCCACATTGAAACTGGAATGGTAGGTTCCAAACTGCCGCAAGATATCTGCAGCTTCTCCCATTCCAAAGACTTCTCTCTCCTCTGTTTCCTGTGTGGTTTCCAAACACGGGCTTAAGGCCCTGAAGCCTCTCTCTGCACATGCGCTCAGAATGCAGCCATCACCATGTGACCGAGTTTAGACTGACCCAACAGATAGGGACAGACCACCTAAAGAAAGGCTCCTCACCTCCTGGCATCCTAGCTGAGGCCCCAGCCTTTGAAGGAGCCCAGCCAAGGACAGATGGACCACCCAGCTGAGCCCAGCCCAAGTCAGTGACCCACTGAAACCAAAGCTTTGTAAAAAAAAAAAAAAGGTAGTTATTTAAGCCACTACACTTTGCAGCTACAACATAACAACAGAAAACGTACTTGTCTGCAGATAGATATCTAGAAGTAGAACCACCCAAAAATTCTTTTATACGAATAATGGCAAATGAGGCAAGAGAATGACCAGCAACCCTGCCGAGACCGACGCACATCACAGCGTCGAGGATGCCCAGTAGCAGCCAGAAGAGGTGTGAATTCTGGCCAACTGAAGAATGAGAGGTTTGACAAGAGCCATGCCGTTCTAACAGCTGAAACTAAGAAGATCGCTACCTTATTTCACCCCTAGCAACACAATCAGAACTTGCCCTCCTGCAGAAGAACCCTGGTACGTTTGATAAGACAGGGAAGTCTAGAGTTTCACATCTCAGTTTTACTGGTCAAACGAGATAAAATTGGATACATCACCCCAAAGGAAGTAAAAGAAAATCACTGTCTTCAAGAACTAGAGTAGGGTTTGCTTTGTTCACCAAAACCTGTTTCTTCCTCCTTCTAGACACAGAGCCCATCACCCTGTCCCAGTGTCCCATGCAGTTGGAGTGGCCTGGCATCACAGCTCTGATCAATAGGACAAGAGTGGAAGTGCTCCATGTTCCTTGTAGGCTGAAATGGTTGTGAATGGGTGTGCTTTCTCCCCTTCCTGTCCCCTACCTGCCAGCCCAGTCGAGAGGACCTGGGCCCTGCCTGCAAGGCTGGAGAAGACTGCCTGCGCACACCACCTGTGCGTCCGTGACACAGATGACAGATACACCTGCCAAGCCACGGAGACTTCAAGGCTTGTCTGTTACAGAAGCTTCAACGGGTTCTTACTGATACCTTGATGCACAATTTTGAAAATCTAACTCCTATAAGTAGTCTGTGAGCTAAAGTTTTCCTGGTATTAGCAGAGCTATGTTGCTGAGTGAGAAAATTGTCAGAATGCTCTGGCTTCTTTGTTGTACAGTTGCAACTGACTGGCAACAGTGAAACAGGAAGCAGATGTCTCCCCAAGAAGGCAGGCAGCACCCTCCCTCAGCGGGCAACTCCAGAAGGTGCCTGCCTCCATACGGATTTCACTTCTGTACACACATACACACACACACACTCACACACACGATGAGAAGTCCCAGATAACACTTTGCAGGTTCAGCCCCACTAACTGGAAACCCTGTGCCTTTTAGACTGGTACAGTGGGATGCACCTGCAATCCACAGTACTCAGAAGGTGGAAGCAAGAAAATTGCAACTCAAAGCCAGCCATGGCAACATAGTGAGACCACTCCAAAAAAAAAAAAATGTTTTTATGTATTTAGTACAAGGTCTACAAGGTATCACTACACAGATTGGACTCATAGTGATCCTCCTGTTTTCAGCCTCTTAAGCACTGGAATTACAGGTGCATGCCACCGCACCCTGTCTCATTCGCCATCTCAGCATGCCGGGGCTGGGGCCAGCACAGCAGGCCAAGGATC
>PVKN010008310.1:7877-25414 GCA_004027915.1 Capromys pilorides
TTTTAAATTTTATTTATTTATTTGTTTGCTTGTTGTGTTTGTTTGTTTCTTTATTTATTCATTTTGTGGCTGGCTCAGCCTGCCCTGGTGGTGGCGCTGGCGCAGCATGTGGTGCCGGGGATCGAACTGCAGTCCCCGCAGTTGCCTGAGCCCTCCTAAGCAGGCGCTTTAGACCACTGAACCATCTTGCCGGCCCCTAGCTCTGTGTTTTATGCCTCATAGTTAAGCTTTTCTGCTGGGTGATCGTGGGCAAGTTAAAGCACAACCTGTTTAACAAAACTTTCATCTTTTATATTTTCCAAGGTCAAATCTCCTCAGGATTAACTTTGGAACCATATACAGTGCTTTGTAGAACTGTTGTCAGTGTCAGCCATCGGGATGAGTCATGGCCATTGCTTGACCAGTTTGCTCTCTGTGAAAGCCTGAGAGAAGGTTTTCTCCTTAGGTGACTCTCCCTAGACACACTATACTTCATTTATCCCTTTCCTCTGAGGTCCCATAATCTCCTTGAACAGAAAATTTGGGAAACCACTGAGTTATAGGATGTTACAGCATAGGTTCTCTTATGTCCTGAGTCCTCACTGATGTTGAAGAAAATTTTCAACATAAATTCTTATATAAATTACAATAAAAATAACAATAGCACTTTACCAAAAAAATCTTTATTTCAATTATAACACCTAAGGCAATCTGCCCTTAGCCTGTTCCACGCACATGCATCATTTCCACCAACGACACAGTGTCTTTTGCTTTCCTGGCCTTCTTGTAGGACATACTTGTCATTGTACTGGTCTTGCTGTTGGAAGGTTTTTATTATATTACATAGTGTGTAGTGAACAGGAACATAAAATACCAATAAAATAAAGTATTAAATTTTCATTATGTTCTATACATTTAGAATAAACATTAACATTCTTACGTCAGCTGTATACTTGCTTACAAAACCTAAAAGACAACATCAGAAATAAATTCCTATATGAGCTGCAATGAAAATGCCATAGAAAGAAAGAAAACATCAATAGGACTCTACCAGAAAAATAAGCCTTGTTTTAATGGCCCTACCAAGGCAGTCTTCACCCATGACAACTGCATGTTCCACATACACATCTCACACTGAGAGCACAAGCTTTACAATGTGACATTTTTTTTTTTCTTTTTTGGTCCTTTTGAATTTCGCCTGCAGTTCACACTGGTCTTGAGCTTACTTTGTATCCCAGAACTCAAGGCATTGCTCCTGCCTCAGCCTCCTGAGTGCTGGGATTACAGGCCTGTGCCACCCTGCCCAGCCTATGTAACATTCTTGTCATTTCTGTCATCCTGATTTGTCAGGCACTTTCTATTATATTATATAACATGTGCTTGGCAGGGAAATAAGATATCAAAATAAAATATCAAATACGAAATGAGTGCTTGGAACATCATCATTTTCACATCAGTAGTGTACATCCTTACAACCTAAAACATAACATCAAAAATAAAAAACCTATGTGAACCACAATGTAAACACAAAAATCTAGTACAGAAATAAGCTTTGCTTCAAATGCCACATCTAAGGCAATGCTCACACATGACAACTGCACGCTCCATACACAAGTATTGTTTACACTGACATCACTTGTGTTTTGTCTTCTTGTCCTTTCCTGGAGGACATAGTTGACACATTTTGTTTTCCATTATCATAGTAGGTCTTTGTGATGCTGTGGCTGCCTGTTCACCTGTCAGCTCACCAGTGTGCTCCACATTTTTTTGCCTAGTTCCATGGCAGAAATAGTTTTTTTTCCCTCTACTGTAAGTGACCTTATAAGTTTCACTCATAGTCCTCTAAAAAAATTTCTCCATATTTTGCACTTTTTTTTTTTTTTCTTTTTTGGCGGAACCAGGGATTGAACTCAGGCCCTTGCGCTTGCCAGAGAAGTGTTTATTTTACTGAGCTATCTCCCCAGTCCTGCACTTTTTATTTTCTTTGTAAACTATCAAACTTACATCAGCTGTGTACTTGCTTACAAAACCTAAAGGACAACATCAGAAATAAATTCCTATATGAACTGCAATGAACATGCCAAGGAAGGAAGGAAAGAAAGAAGAAAGAGAAAAATGCGTATTTAGTATCACATAAAACACAAGCACTGGCCAATGTTTTGTGTTTCAAGTGATATCGTAGTTGTTACATAATTCATCAACAACCCAGACTCCACCTTTGGCTTTGTTGTAGAAAGTTTCCATCTCAGGTTTCTGTTTTGTGGGGGTTTCCCCTATCAATATCGCCATCATTAGCTGGGTGTGGTAGCATAAGCTTAAAATCCTAGCACTCAGGAGGGAGAGGCAGGAAGAACATTGGGAATTTGAAGCCAGTCTGGGCTACAGAGTGTGTTTAAGGCCAGCGTAAACAATATATCTAAAAAACAACTCTAAAAAAAAAAAAAAAGAAAAGAAAAGAAATAAAGCTTTTATAAATGAGGAGAGGACAAATATTGAAGGAATAGTAGAGGAATGGGGAAAAAAAGATACAAGTTATATACCATGTACAGGTACAAATTTTCTATAATGAATGTGACTATTGTGCATATCTAAAATGTATCAGGCCAGTGAGATAGCTCAGCGGACTAAGCACTTGCTTTGGCAAGCACAGGGACCAGATCTGGATCCTTGGCCTCTGCACCAGCCCCACCCCCACCCCCAGTGCTCACTGACGCAGCTACCACGTCAGGCATGGTGATGCACAACTGCAATTCCAGAACGGGGGAGGCCAAAAACAGGAGGATCACTATGTGTAGTGAGACCCTGTACCAAACACATAAAATAAAAGCAAACAAAAATAAATAAAGTAAGATGTACCAATAAAATCTAATTGGAAAAAAAAATTCCACCATGGTGGAATGTTGATATCGGTACTACTAGTGTTTGTTTTTGTTTTTTGCCATATATAAGGTCAATATAATATTTTTCTGCAGTCCAAAGATTGTACTATGCAATGCTCTATGCCTGTGTGTGTGTGTGTGTGTGTGTGTGTGTGTGTGTGTAACTGGGGATCGAACTCAGGACCTTGCACTTGCCAGGTAGGCACCTGTGCCCCTGAGCTATCTCCCCAGCCCCACTCTACGCTATTTTGGAATAGCAACATTTCATCAGGAATTTCTGCTTTTTTCCTGTATATAGTTTCTGTGCTGGTCAACTTGGGCTCTGTTAGCAAATGTAAAATCAATTGGAAATTGGTAACGCACTACTGAATGTCACATTCTGATTAGTTTGGGAGATAGGAGCAACATATCTGTTCACAGCATTTATTGCTATACAAAGAAGGGGCTGCTGGTTGAGTTCTAGAATAAATATTCAAATTGAAAGCACAATAAGTCTTTGTATCTACAAGGACATAAATTTTATGTCATATTTTGACCTACAATTTTTCCATAAATCTTTTACATTCCTGTGATCACCATGAGAAATCCCTGCTAAGTACAACAGACCTATGAATGCTTTCAGTTCAGGTAATGAGATGTCAAAATAAATGTGTTTTTTAACATTGCTATTGGTGCACACGGAACATTTTACTTCAGTTCAGCCCTTGCATATTTCACAATGTATTTTCACATGATATCTGATACAATTTCCAATACTAAATGATAGTGCTGGTATTGTATCCAATACATTTCACCTCTGCTTAGAATTTATAGTTTTAGACCATTTCTAATATTGTATTGTTCCATTTGGTTGTGTGGCCATTTGTTTCATTTCAACTAGTCAAATAAGCAATCACATTGATTTCCTCATCATCTACATCAGAGGTGTACATACAGACTGTGTCTTTATCAGCTGATTCTTGTCTATTTCACTGTTGCAGGAACTTTGGCTCCCATGGTCAATGTCAAACTCATCATCAAACACCCTCATTACTCTTTTGTTATGAAAGCATATATTTTATCTTCATGGATCTTCATCATCCATGCATGAGTAATCTGATGATTCACTTTTGACTTCATCCAAACATACAAATCTGTCTTTTCACATGCCATTGTACTGAACTGGGCTAATTCTACCAGAAAAAGTCAAAAGAAAAACCTTTTAAACAAATCCTAGAAAGCTGCTGTGGGTCTACTGGACCCTCCATTATGCTTAGGTTAAGTATATGCAAAACCAGTTAGGGCATACATAAGCTGGGTACAAATACTCTTTTGCCACTTTTACGTATGTGCACACTCCTTGCCATTTGGCATACCAAGTGGATAATCACATACCTTGGTTCTTGTATCACTCAGAAAAAGAATGCTGAGTATAAATTTAACGCAAAAGTACAGATTTATAGCAGAAAAGTAAGGAATGAGTCTGCTGGACCCAGTCTTATGCCCCTTGTAAAATACAACATACTTATTACAAAGAGAAATGCTGCTTGTGAGCAATGTGCTCTGACATGCTGCAGCTTTCATAAAATTAATAAGCTACTTTAAAAATAAAAAATTTTAAGTACATTTTAACGCCTTTATCACTATATTGCTAATACAGAAAATCTGTCTTCAATGCTGATTTCATTTTTCTAATTTTTTGCCAAATCACTTTATTCCTTTTTTAAAATTTTATATATTTTGTACAGGATCTTACTACAGAGCTTAGATTTGCAATGATCTTCCTGTTTCAGCCTCCTGAGCACTGGAATTACAGGTGTGTGCCGCCACCCTTAGTTTCTGTGGCCGGCTCTGCAGTGCCAAGGATCAAACCTGGGTCCCTGCACTTGCTTGCCAGGCAGGCGCTTAAATGACTGAGCTATCGCCTCAGCCCTATTCCTTTTATAAAAGGAATTTTTTGTCTCATACAAAAAATAACAATAATTTGTCAAAGAAAACCTGCCTCAATCACCTTAGGTTTGTCACTATAACTTAATTATGTTCTCAGACATCTTGATACCTCCTGATGTCTCCTACTCTGTGGTTCTCCTAATCTGTGAGATTTTTTAAACCCCATTCCTCATACCCCCAGTTTCATGTCCTGACTTCCTCTCTGGGTAGGCATTCTACTTCTTAAGTGCTAGCCTAGTTTTTAAGTCCTGGGTCTTTCTAAAGCTTATCAGCTTGTCAACTTATCACAAATGTATCTGTACCAATAGGTTGGTTTTTCAAACTTATTCAACAGTTCTAAATCAAACAGAGGCTCAGAACATCTAAGAACCTTAACAATTTTTTTCAAAAATTGCTTTGTTTTGGAAATGGGAAGTGGACCAAGAGATGGAAGGAGAGAAAATGGAAAGGAGATGTATAATTAAGACTTGAAAAAAAAAAAAAAAGAATTAAGATGTGTTATGTACATATAACAATGCCACCATGAATGTAATCATTATGTACTATACACCTATTGCAATAAAAATAGTTAAAACTGTTATTTCTCTTCTTTAAAACCACACACACAGATTCAGTCAAATAGCTCAGTGGGGAGGGGATGCAATTCCCAGGCCTGCTGTGCCGGCCCTATCTGCAGGGCACACTGAGATGGCAATAGAGACTGAGTGTAGCGGCTCTAGTAGTGAGACCCTGAACACTCTAAAGACCCTTCCTCCACCTCACCGCCCCACCCCCACAAAACACACACACACACACACACACACACACACATCTCTGGTGATTAAATACTATTGAAGGCAGGTATGACTCACAATAAAAATAAGATAGAGCATTCATAACCATATAACTATAGTGGGCAATCTCTCAAAAAAGATAGGAATATTGATTTTATTCCTTAGGAGAACAAAGAAGTAGAAGAAAATAGAGTATGTCTTTTTCTGTTTTCCAGCACCAGGGATCAAATTAGGACCCATGTGCATGTCAGGCTTATCTCTACCACTGGGATATATCCCTAGTTCAGGCATACCTTTTAAATAAAACAGATTTGCTTTATAATAAAACAAAATGCTTAAAGTTGATTCTTAATTGCTTCTTTGTTTCATTTTCTATTCCTTTTATGTAAGAAATACATCATAGCTTACCAACATAAAATATAATCTGTAACATTTGTCATTTATAGGAGTCTATGCTTTTAGTATATTAAATTTGGGTGTGGTGGTATATACCTGTAATTCCAGCACACAGGAAACTGAGGCAGGATTGCTTTGAGTTCGAGGCCTGTTTAAGGCCTGCCTGGGCTAACAGTGAGCTCAAGGCCCTCCTGAACTACAAAGCAAGACTGCCAAAAAAAAAAAGAAAAAAAAAAGTGCTTGGGAGGCTGAAAACAGGAGAATCACTACAAGTCCCATCTGTGTCATGAAACCCTTCAGACTCTGTACTAAATACATTTTAAAAAGTTGATAACATAGTAGTTCCTTGCTATTTCATAGTTCAACTTTCACGGACTCGCTGTTTTGAGGGTTTTCAAAAAATATTAATCTAAATTACCACGATTTTTCACAATATTGCAGGATTTTGCAGTACCGTACAGTATGTATATGTTGTTAAAATACATAGGCTTAAGAATTTAGAAAATGGTTAAGAACATTAGAAGTGTTTTTAAAAATGTGAGAAAGGTTTATAAGATTGTGAAGAGCTTATAAAGCCTTAAAATAGGAGTCTGGCGAGATAGCTCAGTGGAATAAGCACTTGCCTGGCAAGCACAAGAGCCTGAGTTCAATCCCTGGTCCTGCTAAAAAAGAAAAAATTAAAAAGCCTTAAAATATAAATGCTAAAATAAATATAACACCTCTGTGCAGAAGTGTCTGGAAAGTAACCTCCACAATAAGTGAGGGACCACTGTATTAAAAAAGACATCTCGGGCTGGCAAGATGGTTCAGTGGTCTAAAGCGCCTGCTTAAGAAGGCTCAGGCAACTGCAGGGACTGCGGTTTGATCCCCGGCACCACATGCTGCGCCAGCCCCACCACCAGGGCAGGCTGAGCCAGCCACAAAATAAATAAAGAAACAAACAAACAAACAAAACAAGCAAATAAATAAATAAAAATTTTTTAAAAAAGACATCTCAATTTACATTAGTTAAATTTTCTTTAAGAAAAATTAATGCTCTATATTAATAATGGCACTTGTGTATAGGCAGGTTGCTTCAAATTTAAAATATTTGCAAATCTAACACAATAATTTAGAAGAATTTGGACTATGCTAGAAGCTGATTTACAAAATTATGAAGAGGCACAATTGTTAATTTTGCAGTATGTAAATTTTATTTCACTTAATAAGAAAATTAATGAAAGGCACCAGGAAGACTCACTCCAGGCTAACATAAAGTAAATGGATAAGTATGTCTTCCCTATGTGAATAATACAAAACTGGACAAATACAGAAATGAGTGCTTTCAGATGCTGAATGACAGACTATGATCCCTGAAAGAAAGAAGACAAAGCAGGTCCTAGCTTTCTCTCACGGGCTCTTTCTAGAAAGCAGAAGTTAGAGGAAGAACCCAAACAGAACACAGCAACCTTACAGAGTTGAGGATAGACTGGAGTTTGGACAAAAGGCTAAAGCAATAGAAAATTTCAGAGCAGAGTAACAGACAGTGGGAAGCAACAGAGGGAAAAAGCTACAGAAAGTTAAGAACACCAGATCCCTTTGAAGACTTCCTCTCTTTTTTTGGTACTGGGAATTGAACTCAAGATGTCATGCTTACGAGGCAGTACTGTGCCACTCAGCCATATCCCCAACCCTCGCTTGAAGCTTTGGCTAAATATTAACCTGAAAATAAACAGGGTAATAGTTTTTTGCAGGGGGAAGTTTGTTGTTTTATTTTGTTTTTGAGACAAAAACTCACTGGCCTCTAACTCTCAGCATTCTGCAACCTCAACCTCCAGAGCGCCAGGATTATAGCACCCAGCAAAAGGTAATACTTTTCAAGGCTAGACAACAAACAGCTTCTAAAAAAAGAACAACTGTAGGAGCATTATAAGTGGACTAATTCACAGAGTTCATACAGATTTGGGAGATATTCATACTTCAACATTACAGCTGGGTGTGGTGGAACAGATGTGTGATCCCAGCACTCTGGGAAGCTGAGGAAGAGGGACTGCATCCTGTTACAAATGTAACATAAATAGCGCTAGGTATGCAGCTAAGTGTGAAGGATCTCAGCTCAAGCTCCAGTGTCACACCAAAGAAAGGAAAGAGACAGAGGGAGATAGAGAAATGATCTTATGGAATATCCAAGTAATGCAGTAGAGCAATAAAGATATGACAGAAGTCATGGCTTATCAGTATAACTCACTAGCTCTAGGAAAAGGTCAATTTAGGGGGCCTCTAATGAGAATTAAATTGACTCATAAGTAATGTAAGTGCTCACAAAAATACAAACTGAAAAATCTACAGATGAACACAACAGAAGTCAGACACTCAATAATAGAACATACACAATACCCATCATTCAATCCAAACTAATAAACCTGCAAAGAAAATGACACCTACAAGCAGCAAAAAAAATCACAGAAATAAAACATACTTCTAGGAAGGTGCTGGAGTGGCGAACAACATAGTAAGACCCTCTCTGAGATTCAGTGTCCAGACACTGCAATATACCAACATGAGCAAGAAACAGAAGGAAGTGTGTTCCTAAGGCCCAGAAAGGATCTGAAGAGAGCCCAAGGGGAGAGTGAAGGGACGAGACTTCAATGCAGGAGGAAGAGGTAACAAGCTGTGCTTTCTCCCTGAGCCCTGAGAAAAGAGGGGCTCATAGTTGCAGACATTCAGTGACTACTGGTCACCCCAGAGGCCTCAGAGAAACACAGTAGTGAAACAGAGCAGTGAATGCAGCAAACTGCAGTAGCTTGTGGGTTATTCAGGTTCAGATGGCCCCCAGGAGAGGGAAATTGGATGCTAGCCATCTTAGGGAGGTGCTTGCTGAGCTCACAACTTAGAAAAGCTGTGGCCCAGGTCTGTCTAGCAGCTGCCAGTGTGTTTGGTGAGGAAGCTGAGTTCAAGTTGACAGGAGGTCAAGAAGCCAAATTCAAGACCGCAGGGAGCCTCTTTTAGAGCTAGCAGGAGACACATGAACTGAATGTGTCCAGCCTCATGGCCAGAAACTTGACTGAACTTTATTCGAAGTAAAGGTGCAGGCTTGTTGGGATTATCCACTACCCTGCCATAAAGCTACAGCCAGCTTGCTGGGTGGGATGCATCAACATGGATCTGGAGTCAGCCACTTCGTCTACCAATAACAGGAGACGCACACCTGGAAGAGGACATTTTTCTTCTTTGTCCTTTTCTGGTTTTTGTTTTGTTTGGTTGACGGTTTCTTCTTCTTCTTCTTCTCCTTCTTCTCCTTCTCTTCCCTCTCCTCCTCCCCCTCCCCTTCTCCCTCCTCCTCTCCTCCTCCTCCTTCTTCTTTTTTGTATTATAGCCAGCTCAGCCTACCCTGGGGTGGGGCTGGCACAGCATGTAATGCCGCAGATCAAACCACGGTCCCTGAGGTTGCCTCAGCTTTCCTAAGCAAGCACTTTAGACTGCTGAACCATCTTGCCAGCCTGGTTTGTTCTTCTTTTGATGAGCATAAATATTGTTTCTAGTTTTAGTTGTTCTATTCTTGCATTTCTTCCTTTTCTCCTGTCTCCTTCACCAGGTCTAAGAAGTTTTCATAATCTTTCTTTGTCCTCCAGACTTGCTTCTAGTTTCTTCTACTTCTCTATCTTTCCCCCTAAACCCCTCTTAAATTTTCTCCCCAAGGATACAATCACCATATCTACTACATACGATTTCCTGGATTGGCTTAGCTTCTTATGTAACCACAAATCTATTTTGCATGGTTAAAGGTGACAAACTAATTCTTACCACTACTTTACATTTTTAGGCTGTATTCGATGCTACCATTGCACCTAATTGCATTACTTCAGTAAGAATGATAACACTGTTCTAATCATTTGTTCTTCCTACAATGCCAAGACCAAGACTGCCTATGGATCATAAAAGCGTTGATATGCCACTGTCAAAGAACCAGAGACTAGGCAGGCAAGGAGTCAGCAACTTCTCATCCCCAATAAATTAAAGAGGTAGGTGAAGTCTTGCAACAGACTTGAAATCCAAAAGAAAGAAGATATCTCTGAGAAGTCATTTCCTAAAGGACCTAAATACTAAATCAATAAGCTACTTGTCATAAGCATCAAGCCAAGAATTAAACAGAAAGAAAATGAGAAGTCTCTTACATAAGATACAAGCCCACACTTCCAGCTCACCGAAGGCAAACTCAAGGGCAGTATGGGGGAACGATTTGGAAGCCACCTCACTGGACTCTCCAAATTGGTAACAGTACAAGTAATAAAACAGATGAAAGAGATTCTACAAAACTCAAATCACAAATAATTTCTCAGATAATTACAGAAATGATAACCATAAGGAAATATATCCTTAGTGACTCTAGAGCAGATTTAGATTAAAAAATAAGAGAAACAAAACAGTAGAGGAGCACAGGAAAATGAGGGAAACTATGAATGCCCAATTTATTTGTTGTTTGTAATTTCTTCATCTAGAAAAGGAAGATCAATCAAGCCCAAAGATATACAAGGGAAAAAATTATAAAGAACAGAGCAGAAAAGCTGGGGGGATAGCTTGGCAGTCTAAGCACCTGCCTGGCAAGTGCAAGGACCTGGGTTTGATCTCTAGTACTGCATGCCATGCCCATCCCGGAAGCCCGGGTGCACCATGGCAGCCACCAAAACCAGGTGTGGTGGCACACATCTATAATCCCAGCACTGGGAAGGCTGAGGCAAGAGGACCACTATGAGTCCAAGCTGTGTAGAAAGAACCTGACTAAATAAATAAATAGATAAAAGATTAAAAAAAGAAAAGAGCAGAAATTTATGCAAAGGACACTAAGAAAATAATATAAAGAATCAATGAATCAAAGAGTTAGTTCTATGGAAGATGAAATTGACAAATCCTTAGCCATTCGTTTAAAAAAAAAAAAAAGAAAGAAAGACTCAATGCATGGACTCAGGAATGACAAGGGCATAATTATCACAGATCCTAAAGAAATTCATATCATCAGTAGCTATTTTGAGAACCAGTATGCCAGTAAGATGGAAAACACAGAAGAAAAAGATAGATTCCTACATACATTGCTTTCTTTTATAGGCTGTAGTATAGTTTGAGCATCAAAATTCCACCCAGCAATATGGGGGAGGGGGGCATCAATTTATGATTCTCCCTTAAACAAAAATGTAAATTAAAGCCAGAGAGTCAGATATGGTGGAGCATGCCTATAATCGCAGGACTTGTAAGAAAGAGGCAGGAGGATTGGTGAGAGTTTCAGGTCAGCCTGGCCTATGTAGTGAATGATTTCAAGGTCAACCTCCCCCAAACAAAAATAGAAACAAAGAATGTGGAAGAAATAAAACAATGAATATTGGTGAAATAAAAGCAAACAGTTGAACAACAACAACAACAAAATTTAACTAAAAACTAGTTCTTTAAAGTAAACACTGAATTCATAAATCTCTATGTAGCTTAAATAAATAAAGATAAAATAATAAAGATATACTAATAGTATGCTCGGTTACCTTTTCCTCATTGCTGGGACAAAATACCCAACACCCAAAATTAAGGAAGGAAATGTTTATTTAGTTCATAGTTAGTGGAGGTTTCAGTCCATACCCAGCTGGCTCCAAGGCAGAGTACAGCGTTCACGATGGCAGGAAACAGCTAAGAGTAAAGGAAGGAGGAGCCGTTGCGGCAGCTAGCAAGTCTTTCTCCTTTCCTTATGTTGTATTCAGGCTATCCACCCCTGGGTGGGTGTAGCGTTCACATCCATAATCGTACCATTGGATCATGAATCAATCACAAACTCTACAAGCCACCCCACGACTGCATGAGGCTTTGGGGAGACACCTAGACACAAACCATAACATAGTAGTAGGAATGAAAGAGGAGTCAGCACTGTATATCCCACACAAAGGACATTGAGAAATACTATGATCAAATGGATGCTAGTAAGTTGACAACTTAGGTTAAATGAAAAATACTTTGAAAGATATAAATTGCCAAACTGATAGATGAAATTCCGAAACCTCTCTGTATTTGTATGTTTAGTTTAGATTTGTTTTAATTTGATTGAGACAGAGTGTCTCTATGTAGCCCAGGCTGACATTGAACTTCACTAGGTAGCTCAGGTCTGCCTCAGCTCACAGTCATCCTTCTGGTCAGCCTCCCAACTGCTGGAATCATAGCCATGCACACCCACGCTCACTAGTCCTTGTATATTTTATTTTATTTTTTTATTTTTTTTGTTTTGTGGGAGCAGGGTTTGAACTCATCACCTTACACTTGCCGGTCAGGCACTTGTGCCACGGAGCTATCTCCCCAGCTCCTCTATGTATATTTTAAAAGTTAAATTTGTAATTAAAAACTGCTCCATAAGGAACATATCAAGTCTAGAAGGCTTCACTGGTAAATGTTTGGATGTTTTCATTCAACCTCTTAAAAAAAAAAAATACTGCAATATCAGCCATACACAAAGTCTTTCTGAAAAGAGAAATTAATTTTCAGCCCCTTTAGAGAGCCCACCATTATCCTATCAGAAAAACAGACACAGAAATTACAAGATAAGGACAATATAGAATTGTATAACTCATGGCAAACTGGGAGAAAATATTTGCAAAGAACATATTCACTATAACAAAGAATATATTCACTATAACAGAAGTTAAACACAATAATTAAAATATGTGTAGGTAAGCCAGGTGTGGTGGTGTACACTTGTCATCCCAGCAGTCAAGAGGCTGAGTCAGTCAGGAGGATCACTTGAGTTCAAGGCCAGCATAATGAGACTCTGTCTTAAAAAAAAATGTAAGATATAAACAGACACTCAACAAAAGATTGATGAGCTGGGTATAGTAGCACACATCTTTAAGCTCAGCATGTAGGAAGCTGGGGCAGGAGGATCACTGTTAAATTTGAGGCTAACCTGAACTGAACAGCAAGACCCTGCCCAAAGTAACACAACAAAAAAATAAAACAAACAGAAGATTTATAAGTAACCAATAAGCACAACAAAGCACATGGAAAGATGTACACAGCAGGGCCTGGGTAATAGCTCCGTAGCATAAGTGCCTGCCTGAAAAAGACGTATACATTATTAATCACCAAAGGAAATGAATATGAAAGCATGAACTACTACATGTCCACCAGCTATAGCCAACATTTAAAAGAAAGCCAATACTAAGCACAGAAGTACTTGGAATTCTCAAACATTCCTGGTGTAAAATGGTACAACAACTCTGGAAAAGTTTCACAGTTTCTTATTAAACATATGACTGCCAGATGGCACAGCAATTTCACTGGTAGGTGCTCCTGAAATTTCTGTGTAGTTTTATTATTAATATGAATGAGAGCCGGGTGTGGTGGTGCGCACCTGTAATCCCAGCCACTTGGGAGGCTGAGGCAGGAAGATCGCTGTGAGTTTAAGACCAGCCTGGGCTACAAAAGTGAGCTCAAGTTCAGCCTGAACTGCATAGCAAGACCCTGTCTCAAAAAGACAAAAAAAGAAAAAAAATATAATACTATATATATATATATATATATATATAGAGAGAGAGAGAGAGAGAGAGAGAGAGAGAGAGAGAAAATTAACAGGACCTACAAAGCCCAAGCTGGTCCCAAACTGCTTTGTTCCATGTGTAGTTTTCATTTTGACTTTTAAACATACTTAAAGCATCCCACTTATTTCATTAATTTGCACGATGCTTTCAATGACAAAGCAAACTGCCTATTATGTATATATTTTTAAGTAAGGATACTTAAGCTCAGAGATAAATGAATTGCTCAGGTTAAAAAGCCCAAGACTTTCTTCTACTTCTAAGCTACTATTAAAACAGTAATTTAAAGGCCAGCCTGATAGCTCAGCAGACTAAAGCACCTGCTTAAGCAGAGCGCAGCAGCCAGGGTTCAATCTGCGGCGGGCCATGCCACGCCATGGCTTGGAGTGCTGGCCCGACTGAGACTGGGGTGGTGGTGCACACCTGTAATCCCAGTGCTTGAGAGGCTGAAAACAGGAGAATCACTATGAGTCTGTCTGACTATGTAGTGAGACCCTGTAGACCCTGCTCTAAATACAGAGAAAAAAATTAAAAATAAACAGTAACTTAATTAATTTTTCTTTTGCCAAAGCCAGAACCATAGAGTTTTCTAATTGCTTCCCATGGAAAAAGAATTGAAAAGCCAACAGGATTTAACTTTCTGAATCTGACTGCTTTAAGGGAAAACAGCCAGAATTAAATTTTAAAGCATGCCAGGGATATATCTCAGTGGCACAAGTGCCTGCCTGGCAAGCACAAGGTCCTGAGTTTGATTCCTAGTACCAAAAATAAGAAAATAAAAAATAAAATAAATTAAAAGTCTCCTATGTGGTGAGAAGGAGCATGCGCCTGTAATCCCAGCACTTGGGAAGATCACCATACTAGGCCAGCCTGGGCTCCATAGTGGATTCAAGATCAGTCTGAACTGCATAGGGAGACCTTGTCTTAAAAAAATAAATAAATAAAAAGTAAAAAAGGAGGTCTCCTTTGTTGAAGCTACTGACCCTCAGAATAAGTGCTACTGGTCTTCTGCATCCTTAATAATGAAGTGAGAATCATTTAATTAAGTAACCTTAATTCCCTGCAAAAAACAAAATATAAACAGGGAACTTCACTTGGGAGACAAATTCAACTTTTAGCAAAACCATCTTCTGTTCAATTTTTACTGCTTTCGAGCAAAGGAAGCTTTGGACCTAAGGATTCCTATTTATAATGAATTTCAGACCTTTTTGGAAAAGTAAATATATGCTCAGTAAAATATATTAATTATTCTGAACTTTAAAAATCACTATATTCAAGTTAGAATTTTGGGCCACTGTGTTCACTTTTACAAGGACAGCCTGCCCTCACATTTATTCCCTAAAGGATGCTTCTTTTCCTACTTTTCCTTGGCCCAAAGTAGCCCTCCAGAGTCTCTTTTCGCATCTTTACTTTTTAATTTTTTAAAATGTATTTGGTACAGCGTCTTACTATGTAGCTTGGACTCCCAATGATCCTCCTGTCTCAGCCTCCCCAGCTCTGGGCCGGGTCTAGATGGCCGGCTCAGTGTACCCTGGGGCAGGGTCTGCACATCCTGTGGTGCCGGGGATCCAGTATTCCATACACCCCACCCCACACACCCCACCACTGCACTTGCTTAGGCAAGACCTCAGTGAGCTCAGCTATCTCTCCAGCCTTTATTTTCCTATCTTTAATAAAATTTTGATAACATTTAAGAAAAAAAACTTTGTAAGGGCCGGCCAGATAGCTCAGCAGACTAAAGCAGCTGCTTAGGCAGAGTGCAGCAGCTGGGGTTTGATCCCTGGCATGCCGTGCTGGCCCCTCATCCCGCTGAGGTGGCGGTGATTGAGACTGGGCATGGTGGCACACGTCTGTAATTCCAGTGCTTGGAAAGCTGAAAACAGGAGAATCACTATGAGTCTGATCTACATAGTAAGACCCTGAAAACCCTGTACTAAATACATTTTTAAAAAATTATAGAACCATTATTTTAACCATAAAAATCTGAGATAAACTGTTACACAGCTATGTTCCTTTTTTTTTTTGATACCAAGAATTGAACCCAGGACCTTGTGTTTACCAGGCACACGCTACTGTGCTACTGAGCTATACCCCAGCCCTTGTTTTTGTTTTTGATGGCACTGGCGAGCTGAGCTTGAGCCTCAAGCATATTAGACAAGCATTTCAACTGAGCAGTTCCTCAGCCTCATACTCGGTTTGTGTTTTTCTGTTTCTTGTTCATGCTAAGCATAAGCTCTACCTCCAAGTTACATTCCACTACAACTATATTTTTAAACAAAATTATCTTAAGGTTCTTCCTTAGTAATGCATTCAGCCCCCAAGGAATACTATGCAATTCATTGTTATTCAACCTTAAGCTCTTAGCTCTTCTTTTGTCCTGGGAAAATAGAACTAGGTGCATATATCTATTTTTAAAATATCAGTTTAGGTTTGATTCCAAAATGATTGTTTATTTGAAGAAAATAATTGCCAAGAGGATTTCAGCTACTTAGCTACTGGAAGGAATACAGCGAAATGAAAACAGAATCTTTAGGGTGTCATGAGGATGACACTTCAGGAAGGAAAGAAAATCTATGGGAAAAAATGACCTCTTTAGAAAAATGAAATCTGCATTGGCTTTAATAAAAGAAAAAAGGCAACATGGTACAGCAGACAGAGGAAAAGATAACTAATGTTTATTTTATTCCTACAGTGTGCAAGAGACTTTATCAAACATAAATCCTCTCTTCAGCCTTATATAGCAGATATCTCCAGGCTATACTTTTTGCCTGCAAAAAACATGATAACTGATGTTATCATTAGTCCACAGTCCCAACAGCTGGCAGAACTAGGATTCACACCTGAATGCAATATTTCCATTTGCTTTTATCATTCCATATATTACATCATTCCTTAAACAAAGACTAGCCTAGAAACCAGAAGACGTGGAGTAGAATCTTAACTGTTGCAACTTAGTTGTGTGAACTTAGAAAAATCATTTTATCTTTCTGACTTTCAGTTTTCTTATCAGTAAATTTTGATTTATTATTGATTTCTTGTACCTTCTTTAGCTCCTTTCTTATAGTATAGACATGTTAGTGACAAATATTTTCTGTCATTAATCTAAATGATTTCATCTTCATTTTTGGAGAATTTTGTTGGATGTATAATTGTGAATTTATGGTATTTTTCTTTAAATACCTCAAAGTTGTCAATCTTACCCAGGCACGGTGCACACCTGTAATCTCAGCCCTGAGGAAGCTGAAGCAGGAGGACTGCTGCAAATTTGGAGGCCAGCCTGTGCTACATTGTGAGCCCAAGGGTGGCCTGAATTGAACAGCAAACCCCTCTCAAAAAACAGTTGTCATTCTTTTGGCTTAAAGCAAGCACTGTGGGCCAGCGAGATGGCTCAGCGGTCTAAAGCACCCTGCTTAGGGAAGCTTAGGCAACTGCAGGGACTGCAGTTTGATCCCCAGCACCACAAGCTGCGCCAGTCCCACTCCCTGGGCAGACAGAGCCAGCCATAATATAATAAACAAACAAATAAATAAAATAAAGCAAGCTCTGTTTCTTTGTCTTTTCTGTATTTAGTATAGGGTCTACAAGGTCTCACACACAGATTGGACTCATTTCAGCCTCCCAAGTGCTGGCATTACAGGCAAGTGCCACCATGCCCAGTCTCAATCACTGTCTCAGCACAACCCAGGGGCGGGGCCAGCAGGTGAGGAGCAAACCCCTGTCCCCTACGTCTGCCTAAGCAAGCGCTTTAATCTGCTGAACTATCTGGCTGGCCCCCAAGCACTGTTTCTAATGAGAAAAGCTGACAGCCTTTCTTAGGCTAGCATCCTTATATGTAATGTGCCTTTTGGTTTTCTGCTTATTTTCTCTCTAGCTGTTTTTAAGATTTTCTTTTGCTTTTCAGTAAATTAATTTTGAGAAGTCTAACTGTGGTTATCTTGCTTGAGGTTTGTTGAACCTTTTGGATTTGGAGCTGACGATTTCTATCAAACCCCATTTCTTTTCCTGCCCCATTCTCTCACCTCTGAAATTCCAGTTACATG
>PVKN010008311.1:0-25339 GCA_004027915.1 Capromys pilorides
TGTTAATGGATAGGAAGAACCAACATGGTGAAAAATGGCTATACTCCCAAAATTATTATACAGACTTAATGTAATCTCAATTAAAATACCATTAGCATATCTCACAGAACTAGAGAAAACATTCCCAAAATTCATTTTAAATCAGAATAGATTTAAAACAGCAAAAGCAATTCTGGGCAACAAGGGCAAGTCACAAAGCCTCAGACTTCCTGACTTGAAATTTTACTTCAAAGCTGCTATGGTGGAATCAACATGATATTGGTAAAAACGGACATGAGGATCAGTGGAATAGAATAGAAAATGTAGATGCAGCTCCAAGTACACATGGCCACCCTAGGGTTCTCTTGTTTTGAAATTGTGTTTTTTGTTTTTCTCTTTAAAATTAAAACCTTGTCACTGGACGTGGTGGCACACACCTGTAACCCCAGCTTTTGGGAGGCTGTGAACAGGTGGATCACTATGAGTCCAATCTAGTAATGAGATCATGGGCACCCTGTATACAGACCCTTTCCTAAAATACAAAACATAAAAATAAAAATTAAATTAAAACTTAAAGGCATACCAGATAGCTCAATGGACTAAAGTGCCTGCTTAGGCAACCACAGGGACTGAGTTTTGATCTCCAGCATGCTGTGCTGGCCCTGCCTGCAGGGCGACTGAGATGGCGATAGAGTCCAGGCATGGTGATGCACACCTGTAGTCCCAGCACTTAGGAGGTTGAAAAACAGGAAGGATCACTGCAAGTCCGATCTGTGTAGTGAGACCCTATAGACCCTGTACTAAATACAAAAACAAATAAATAAATAAAACTTAAATGTTTTGAAGTCACTAATAATAATATAAATACAAATAAGATGTCTAGCAAATTGGCATGTATTTTAAAATGTATTAATAATGGGCAGAACAGCTGGCAATATAGCTCAGAGGACTAAGCACTTGTTTAGGGAAGCGCAGGGACCCAGGTTCAGTTCCTGGCCCCGCCTGCCACACCAGCCCTGATCTTGAGCATGCTGAGTGGGTGATGGAGTCCGGGTACGTTGGTGCATGCCTGTAATCTAAACACTTGGGAAGCAGGAAACAGGAGGATCACTGTGAGTCTGAGCTGCGTAGTGAGACCATGTATAATAATAATAATAACAATGGCCACAAGAAGCTCAGTGGTAAAGATGTAAAGTTCCAATATCTGTCAGAAGCAAAGCACAACATCCATATGAGCATTAAAAATATATTACTATCTTAGTTTCAAAGTAATGTGAAGAAGACCTTGTTCACCTTTAAACTCTCCCAAATATTCACTATAATAACAAAGAAAATTAAAAAGGCTCAAAATATTTATGCTCCCTAAAACTAGAGAATATCTATAAATGTGGCTATAATATGTGAAATCAAAAGTAAGTGAACAATTAGAAAAACGCAAGAAAGAGAAAGGGGTGAAACGCAGTCCCCTAAGACGCTTCGTGGAAAGCAGCAGCCTGGGTCTCCTGTTTTGTCACCTCGCCCCTGCCATGGGATAACTCCACCTTCCTGCTTGTCTCCTGGGTACAGAACGACTGCTCAGACCCTAGCCACTGCGTGTGTGCGCTCCAGTCATGAGGAAAGGAAAGCGGACAGGCTGAGAACTCACATGCCGGGTGAATCACTCCATTAGGAGCTTTTCATTTAACTAAGTTCCACGTAAAGCCATCAACCACCCAATCTGTATAGCAGGCAATAAAAGATACTTCTGGGGATAGAGCCACTACCGGCACCTTCTGTCTAGAAGATTGTTGCTAAGCAAGAAGGGAGAACAGTCTTTGCCTTTAAAGTTTGTAGTTTGGGCCTCAGAAATCATTAAACAGGAATGGGGAGATAGCTTAGCAGTCTAAGCACCTGACTGGCAAGTGCAAGGACCTGGATTCAATCCCTGGTGTTGCATGTTGTGCTGACTTAGCCCCATGCCAGCCACTGAAAGGGAGTGTGGTGGCACACATCTATAATCTCAGTGCTGAAGAGGCAGAGACAGAGGGATTACTAGGAGTGCAAGCGGTGTAGTGAGACCCATACCAAATAAAGAAATACACAAATAAATGAATGAGTGATTTTTAAAAAGTCAGAAATCATTAAGTAATAATACAATTTATCAAAAGATAGCAATTTTGTTATTTAGGTCTAAAAAGTCCCTAAAAGTTTTATGCATTTGGAGTTTAGGTTTTGGGGAGCCAATTTGATCCTGGGGTGTTTTCCTTATCTGTGAATTAACCCACTAATGAGCTCCTGCCTGTGTGCACTGGGCCTGGTTGGAGGTGGGCACCTGGCCTGTGACCTGGGAGTTTTCATCCTTGTCCTAGCTTTCTTGCTCCTCTCTCTCCTTCTTGACTACTGTGGGATGACTGGCTCTGCTCTGCCACATCATCCCACCATGCTATCCTGCCTTGAGGCCAGCTGACCACAGACTGGACCCTCTGAGAACGCTGAGTCCAAACAAGACTCTTCTCATTTAAGTTTCAGGTGTCAATTATATTGTCCCCATGATGGAGATTGGCCAACACGGCAGTGTATGAACATTGTTTAGAAATATGAAGTCAGAAACATGTAATTTAACAGATGTTGGATTTATTGAATATCACAACAGAAAATAATAGGGAATCAGAGGGCTAGTATTTTCCTTTTGTTATAATTCTTTTCTCACTCTTTGGCTTTTTATACTATAAGCATACACTCATTTTCTAAAACAAAATCGAATGATAAATTTTAAACAAGACACACAAATAGCCAACAGGTATGTGAAAAAATGTTCAGCACCATTAATCATCAGAGAAATACAAATCAAACCACAATATCTCCTTTCTCGAGCAAAGATGGCCAGTATTGAGGAGACACAAGACGACGAGTGCTCCTGAGAATGTCAAGAAATGGGGACACTTGTGCACCACTGGTGGAATGTAAGCTAGGCCAGCCACTGTAGAAAAGTATGACCATGATAAAGACAGAAGCAGAGTAAGATCCTGCAGTTCCATTATAGCGTGCAGCCAGCAAAAGTGCTGTCAGGATGTGGAAGAGACAGCTGTGCTTGTGTTGACTGCAGCAGTGTTTGTATCAGCAAAGAAATGGAAACAACCCGTGTCCATCAGCGGATGAACAGACAAAGACAAGTGATGCAAACACACAATAGGTGCTCTTCAGCCATAAAAATGAATGAAACCTTGTCAATGACAATAACATGAATGGAGATGCAAAATCTTGTATTACAGCAAATAACCCAAGCCTAGAAAGCTGGCTAGCACACAATCTCACCCAAGTGGAATGAGAGATATGCTTAACCCGACTTAAACACACTATATTGTATACATGCCTCAAAACAGCACGTTATCCCATTTCATGTGCAATTTTTATCTTTTATATACTAGTTAAAAATAAATTTAATTGGGAATTTTAAAATTTAATTTCAAAGGGATCAAGGCAAATACAAAATTACTCAGTCTTACTAGTGATACAGGTAAAAAACAATGTAATGATATTTTCACTCATCCGCTTACAAAATATGAAAAGAGCAGGAACAGCATACACTGACTCAGGTTACAGAACAGGTCCTCGAGTACTGTTGACAGAAATATAAATTGGCACCCTTTATGAGACAAGTTTGGCAGTTTCTATTGCAATGTAGAATATGCATATCCTTTACCCAGAAATTTTACTTTTAGATTGCAAGCATAGAGGAATATTTGTCACAAATGCAAAATGGCACATTCAAGGATTTTCAAAGCATAATAATAGGAAACAAGTTTAAAATTTCATAAATGTCCATCATAAGAGAATGACACAATGCACCACCACAAAACCCCACATAGAGAGTTTCATATGTTGTGTCCTAGAAAGATCACATACATTTCTGTTATTAAATTTAAAAATGCAAACTCAAGAATAACTACAGTTGATAAAATTCAACAGATTTAACCTTTATGTACCTGTTTAAAAGTCAGGATGGACAAACTTTCAATTGGACATCTCAATCTCATCAGAGAAGGATTATAAATGACATACATTGGAGGCTTGATCAATTAATCCAATATTATTCTTAATGTATCTTTGATTTGTGGTATAATAAAAAAACATAGCAACAATGTCAGGGAGCTAATCTCCTAAAATATAAAAATCCCTGTGGTCTTGAAGAATCTGGGGACCTCGGAGAACAGTGCAGCTTGCCTGTGTTTCTTCAGATGCTGGGGAACAAGCTCCTCTTAAGGCGGTCAAAACATTATTCACAGACACAGTCTAAGGTAGAAATGAAAACAACCTATTTTTCACTCTATCTATTTTTGAAATGTTTGTTTTAATTGGATGATTAGCCCGTTTTGTTAAGGATGTGATTACAGACATAAATTATCTTCCGAAGCACTCCTAGGAAAGAACACAAATGTAAACAAATCCAAACATAAAAAACAATTCAGATCCAACTGTGCAGTTATTTTAGCAACAAGATGCATTCAGTCAAACACAAGCAGAGCTAATGCCTTCTTTAACTGAATTCCACCTCTCTCTTTTTCCGAACCAGTTGGCACTTGACTTTCGAATTGCAGCCGATACATCTGGACAAGTTGTGCTGTCAGCGTGTACATTTGGGTCCTGATTCCCAGCCTGTGTCTCTCGCATGCAAGGCTGCACTTACATCGCCAGGGTGCTGTTGATTCAACCCTTTGCAATCCGTTATGTTCAAGAGCACACCTAACACCAGACACAGCAGATGGCCTAAATCCTCACACACTACAGAAGACTAAATTGCTAGTGAGGAGACCTTAGCCGGGGTGGGTGAATAAGCATGAAGCCTCTGCCTGTCCAGCATGAGAGCCCACCCCGTTCCCACCCCTAGACAGAAGAGAAAGACTAGCAATTACCCTGCAAAAAGCAGGGCAAATTTCAAGAGGTCAGGATATAATTATGTGGTCAGGAGTTCCTCTCCTCCAGGAGAATAAAACACCCTACTCACATTGTGTGCCTTATTAAATATTTGAGATATTTTGGATGGGACCCAAGCTTCAGTTTAGGGTCCTCTTTATTGTTTTCAGAGCTGGTAAGCAAAGTTCATAAGACAAGCTGAATGTGTGTGGAATTAATTGTAGCGCAAAGCATCTGCAGCGCTTGCACATCGGCTGGAGTTACATTTTGCTACCTGTGCAGAGTTTGCTGATGAGAGAAAAGCAGCAGTTACCTTTGTTTTTTAATAAAACATGTATCCATTGTAAATTGCTCCCAAAACATCACAAGAGGAGAAGAATAGCTATCTCCACATTTCTATTGGCAACAAATTCAATGGCTCAAAATTAATTTTCAAATAATTGCACCTTATATAGGATTTCTCTGCAAACAAAGAAGTATAACCTCTAACACACAGTGAAGAAAACTGCTAAGCGAGCCTTAAAGATAGTGCTCGGGTGCCTTGTTGGTAATGATAGAGTCCAGCCTCACTACTGGTTCAGTGAAGTCTTCGGGTGCTTCTGACACCGTCACGTTGATCTTTTCAGATGAAATTTTATAAAGGAAGACGTTTTCCTTCACCTTTCCTAAGCCACCATTAAGGAATCCACAGAGTGTGTAAAAGGAAAGTGACTTATGTATCATTTTTATATGTGCATTCTTTGCACATAACATTAGGTTTATAACAAGTGCCTAGATATGTGGGACAGAAGGGAAAACATGAGAGGAAAGGAAACTAAGCTTTAGACTCTTTAGACTTTAGACTCTGTCTGCCCCAGGCAAAATCAGGAGGCAAATCCAGATCTTCAGAGCTCAGCCTCAATCCCATTTACCAGGGCAGAGTCTCAAACCTGAAACCCTACGTGTCTCTAGTGAGAGAGGCAGAGTGCCTGTTCAAGTAGGTTCACAATGCTGGGGACAAACTGCTAGACAGGAAAGGCAGAGATTCCAGAAAGGGTTCTTCTCTGTGTCCAGCAGTCCCATGAGATTGCCATGCATGGAACTCTCATTAAAGTTGCGCTTGGCCAACCCTCTTGCAGTGGTTCCTCACTGTTCCTGCTGTAGGGAATCCTTCAGAGCACCAGCATGTCTGTTAACTTTCCAGGACAGATCAGATAACTTCCTTTTCACCCAGCTTTATCTGCCTCCTACCCATTGAAATTCAGCCCTTCCTCAACTGTCCAGCAAATTTCAGTCACTCTCAGCTCATAGCTGTGAGCTATCAGTACCTCCTGCTCCCGTCCTCAGTATTAAACCTGTTAAGGGCAAGGTCTAACTTTTCCAACCTGCTTATTACACAATGTTTTATACATGCTGTACTTTTAATAAATTTTACAGCTAGCTTAACTAAACTGTATTCATTTGATACAAAATACAACTCAGATAGAAGCATTGTTTCATATGTCTATATATCCTACAACACTTACAAATAAAGCTGTGTATGTAACCCTAAAATATATTGTATGCCACGCATCATTTAAAATCCTTAACTATTTTACAATGTTGCTATAAACTCTGCATTACTTTTGCAGTCCCTTCAGCCCACTGAAGGAAGAACATGTTTTGCCTTTGGCATTCGGTCTGCACCACCCCCTCCCCCTCCCTCTATGCCCAGCTTCCCTTGGGCACAAACAGTGAAATCAGGCAAAAATCATCTGCTCAGCCTGAGCCCCATGTGCTTCCCTGTGGACTTCCTTGGGAATGCCACTAGCTTTCTTGTCAGCTCATCCAGAGCCCAGTATTTCTTGCTGATGTTAATTACTTATTCTAGGAAGGAAAAAAAAAATCATATGTCTAAGTGCAAGCAACATTGTGCATAGAACCTTTTTCTCTTCTTCATATTAAAATATGATATTAAAATGTCCTTGTCCTTCCAATGGTGCTGAACTTCCTGGTGTGAACATTTCTGAGGGTTTGGGGACTTTAGGATCTTACTAGTTTCTCTGGAACAAATACACAGCCCTTTCAAGAAAATCTCTTTATTTCTTTCTCTCTGTCTCTCTCGGTCTCTGTCTCTGTCTTTGGCTCTCTCCTTATCATTCAGACAAGTGACATTTCTAGAAAATGACTAAGGGAAGCCTTCCTTGCCACCTGCACTCCAGGGCTCAGCAGGGCAAAGAACTCTTTGCCCTTTGTGTCCAGCCAGAGTCTGGCAGCAAAGCCAGCCTGTGCCAAGACCCTGGGGTACCAGCAGCTACAGTGGTTGCAGGTGCTGCCAAAGCTTCTGTTATTTCAGCAAGAGTGACTCTTGTACTCTAGCTCCTTTTTTCAAATAGAAAACTTGTTCTTGATGTAATTACAGCCATAGTACTGTGGAGCATGACAAATCACCCCTAACCTGCTGCTGTTTTTGCCCTGCTGTTCCCTTCACCTCCCTTCTGCTTCTGCAGCCACCATCCAAGGGCAGAAGGCATATTGGATGGCGTTTCTGGACCCTTCTGGTGCAAACAAAAGCTAGGCTGGTAGTGAACTTCATCCTCTGCTCCTACTTTTCTCTCGACCTCAAATTCTGCTGGATTCCAGAAATTATCTGCTTACCTGGAACACTTTGCCTGAAGACTCAGGGCAGGACACCAGGTCAGGAAGGTTCATACTCTCCCTTTGAGCTGAGTGGGTGAAAGAGAGAACTTAGGCCTTTCTTCCAATTCCGTGATTATGAACCTTATCTGTGAAACACGCAGACTCAAAGAAGCCTCGGCCCTGACCCTGGCCCAACCGTAGTATATATTTGAGCAAGTGGATCTCCTTTTCTGGGCCTCACTTTTCCCACAAATGAGAGGTTTGGAGGAACTGACCTCTGCAAACTCCAACCAGTCCCAAGATGCAATTTATAATCATACTTTTCCTTATGCCTTGATTTTCCCACCTGCTCAGGGAGCATATTCCTACTTGTCTTGCTTTGGTTGCCAGGATCTCTGACAGGATGATCTGTAATGTACATAATAGCCCTCTAGGTGTTAAATGTCACGTCACTCAGCCAGGGAGACTCTTGACACCACTGCCAATAACCAGGGATGGCACCATCACAAGCTTTGTCTCCTGTGAAAGCTCTGTGCCACTTTGGTCCTTCTCTTCAAGATCCCTTTTTCCTGGTTACCTAGATCATGTTTCACTCCCAAGATAAATCCTGAGAAGTGAGTTGTGGATGGGTAGAGGGAGAAAACCTCACAGCAGTCTTCTGAGAGATCTCCCACACAACCTAGCACAGCCCTGCAGTATAGAGAAGTATCTGGCTTATAAAAGCTCAGCCTGCATTCGGATACTTCCACTGGTGGCAAACTTACTTTGGAAATTAGCCTATCCAGCAGTTCAATCATCGTAAATTATTAGCTTTTCTTAAACTGTATTAAAATGTACCTTCTTGAAATTTGCAAATATCGGTTCTAATCTTTGCTTCTGTGGCTTCACAGATGGATGGATCCTCTCAACCTTTACACCTCCACCCATGTGTGTTAGAGAGCACTGGTGGGCCCTGGGCCCCCAGTTGCTGCTGGTCAGGGAACCCTTCACATGTCCTTTCTTGGCCATGCCTCTTATAAAGAAATGAGATGTTGAGGTGAGGTCTGATGGGCAGCACCTCCTCTATACTGGGTATCGTTTAGAGAACCGACCTTAAGTCAAGTGTGGGATCCACACTCAGAAACAACTTCAGTTTCCACCAATTAGCACATAGTAGTTACCCCATTCAGTCTTCCCCTCTGCTTAAGAGGATCCTACTCCTAAGTCCAAATGTCTGAATGCCTCCCAAGTGTTCCTCAGTATCTCTGGATGCTTGCCCCAGGCCCTTCATCTACTCCACCATCATCATTTCAACCACTTTTTCTAAGAGCGTGAAGATAATGGAGCCCATAGCTTCTCTGAATTCCCCACAGCAATTCCCTTGCCCCTGGCCCTTATTTTCCTGACCATTTCCTGCTGAAGGGTCATCTGCTCTTATTCCATCTCTCACCCAGCCTTATCCCATTTCCATCCAGAGCAGATGCCTGCTGCCCTAGCTCTTCACGGTCCTCACCAACAACCTTCTTTCTCTACAGTGGGGTGAGGAACAACCCACTTATCTCCTCACCTCATTTGTACTCTTGGCTTTAATGGCCTTGCTTAGAAACTTCTCCCAAATAGCATCTGTAATATCCCATTTTCTACCACACACTTACCAGCCAAGTGTGATGCTGTAAATAAAGAAATCTGGTTATAGGGACCAAGAAGCACATCATTCCAACAAGCTGCCAGGAAGAAGGAGAAGCTGGAAGCCCCCTGAGTACAAGGAGTGGGGGAGGGTTGCAGCCCTCCTGTCAGATGCTTCTCGGAAGCTTTGAGGCAGTGGTTACTCCCTCCCGTAGTGTACTGCTTGTTGTACTGCTTCCTGGCATTTCAGAGCTGTGGCTTCCAGAAACTAGAATGACATGCTGAACAAAATGGCGAGCTCCACCTGACCCGACCCTGCCTCAAATTTGAGAAGGAGCTCTGGAGTCAGAATTCCCTGTATTCCACACACCCCCTAAATTGCCAGCTGTGGCTCTGAAACAATAGCTTCATCTCAGCTGTCCTATTTTCTTCATCTTGGAAACACAGGTGCTCCTATCTTAAGGGCAGGGCTGCCAGAGGGTAGAACGAGAGGCTGCCTATAAATACCTCAGCACATAGCAGGTGCTAGGAAATTGTAGCCATTCATTGGAAATCTCAGACATTTTTTAAGTAGGAATCTAGAAGCTATTTGGATGAATCCAACTATAGGTAAAAAGGTCTAAGGAAAATCATCTCACACTGGAACTTCCTTCCCTAGGAGCTAGGCCATTGGAAAGTGCAGCTAAAGTCAGATCCAGTAAGCCACACTGGGTGCTTCGAAGTCCATGTCAACCACTTACTTGTCCTCATACCAGTGCCCTGTGCTTTGCTCAGCTCCTCTGCATTGCTGTAAAGAATGCAATTCAAACCCTCATACTCTGGCTTCCATTAGCTTCTAGGATCCGTTGGGGAGGGAAGAACAGCAGTAACCCTTCTGATCCCAGGGATGCTCCTGGTCACAGCTATATCTTGGTGAGGGCCCAGCTCGCAGGAGCATGTTTGTTCCCATATTGCCCCAGAAACATTGGATATTATGCTGTGACAATGAAATCTCTTTCCTTTGTTCCTCCAGCCCAAGGACAGTAATGGCTCCTACCACTGCAAAACATGGACTTCTTCATTGCCCACCCCACCCCCCATTTGGTGCTGTATTGCTTCAAACACTTTATAACTGATTTTTTGTAGTAAATTCCCTCTGTCAAATACCTGGCATTGGTTTCCTAACTGTGCTCTGTCATACAGTACAATCTCAGGAGGATTCTGTCGTTCAGCATGTAACTGTGATTTCACATGGAGAATCTGTCAGGCTGGATTGGGATATACAATAAGAAAAATTAAACAACAATCAAAAATCGAAATGTCTGAATCATACAAGTTGGCCTTCCCCCACAAAACATCTGTTCCCAATCTTTGCTTGTCCTAATGAGGAAATTACAGCTCTTAGAATCTGAAGGACTTGCCCAAGGTCATTCATTTAGTGTCTCCTTTTCCCAATGGGGATTATTCTGAAGTGACTTGAATATCTCCATCTCCATAGCACACACATATATTTGTATTTTGCTTGAAGGGGTTGGCCCACATTTACATATATATTTCTTGAAGGGCATAACACAGTTTTGCATCTTTGCATTGCAAATAAGTGTAAAGCTCTACTAGGTCAAATATAAATAATAGACAGTGGTGTGGCAGAGCTCTGCTGGACTACTAAATTCACACCATTGGATCTCTATGCAAAAAAAAATACAGATATAGATAGATAGATTTAGCGAAAAAGACAGAGAGAAAGGAACAGATACAGATATAATGTTCTCCCCTTAGGTCGTTACTAGGTTTTAAAAGGAATGGAAACAGCGTGCCTTCCCAGTGGCCATGCATAAATCATTACGTACAAGGAGACCAGCAGCATCACTGTAAACTTAAAGATTTGAAGTGCACCAAATCCCCTTTCTTCGTGATCCAAGTTCAAGGATCCAAGTTCTTTGTGGCTGAAGTTCAAGGGCAGAGGGAACTTGGCTACAGGCAAGGCTGATAGGAAAAATGCCCACCTCACAAGGTGATGTGAGTGCTGTGTGCTATTGATGTAGAACCTCTGATTGCATGGGCTGCTTGGGGCTGCTGGCTTGGTCAAAAATCCTTGCTGCAGCTGGGCATGCTGGCCCACATCTGTAGCCCTAGCACTCTGAGAGGCTGATATAATAGGACCACAAATTTGAGTGCAGACTGAATAACTTAGTAAGACCTTCGCTATAGATAGATAGATAGATAGATAGATAGATAGATAGATAGATAGATAGAGGATGGAGATGTAGCTTAGTGCAAAGGTAGAAACCCCAGTAACACACACACACACACACACACACACACACACACACACACAAATGTTCCTTCCTAAAACACATAGTCTGAGGCTGAGGCCACTGTCTAGGGCCAGAAGCTGAAATACTATAAGCAAACAGGACCAACAAGTCACAGAGGAATTTCTTCAGTCAGGAGGCCAAATCAATCATGGAGCAAAAAGAGAGGGTTTGAAAAATCAAATAAATATCCAAGTGCCTAGGTTACAGATTGAAGCAAAATCAAAAGTGGGCATGCTGACCCAGCTGGCACTTGAGACTGGCAGTGCATGGCCTCTGTGTAAGGACATGAGTAGACACAGTTTCCATCCACATCACAAAGCTTGGACTGCTCCTTTTTGTTCTTGAAGGGGCCAGGCTCAGCTTCTGTAATGAGAGCCTCATTGTCTCACTGTCTCAGTGTGGCCTTAAGGTAGCCAAGACTTGGCTTTCTGCCCTACTAGTACCAGGGCATGCCATCTCCCTGGGACTGCAGGAAGACCACCTCTCAAATATGGGAAGCAGTTGTACAAAGACATGTGAGAAACTCAACAGGCCTGTGCCAGCCTTTATATGAACAGCTACCAGGTGAGTCACCCTGTAGGTAAGAAAAGGGAAGGCTTAGTGTTGAGTGGGCCCCAGGACCTTTTAGATCTAACCTGATTTCTCCATCTTGTTTGTCACTCTCTGACCGTGCAGGACTTCACATGGGCTTCTCTTTCATTTCTCTTAGCCTTTATCTCTTTTAATCTTTAAGTGCTATGCTTTTGTCATGGTGTCCAGTGAGTATTTGTTGGATTTCATTTGAGAATTTTAAAATACATATACCATTGGGCTCATCAGATCAGCTTTATTATTAGATGCAAACTGGATCCATCATATGTAGAGCCCAAGTTTAATTACATCTTGGTATTTTTGTATAGCACTGTCTTCTGGGCTGAGAGTGGGAAAGTCAGCAAGAAGGGGACCTAGTTTGGACACTAGAAGCAATAAGGTGAAACAGGGATAAAACACAGACAACAGATATTTGATTGATCTCATCCTTAAATTTGGGTATCTGTTTTGTGCAATGAAGTAGACATGTAGAAAAAGGCAAGCTATAGCTGTCCTCCACAGGTGTAAAATCTGTGTGTTGCATAGGATAAAAACTAAGGTGACCTTTTACAAGGAAAGACAATTGGAGCTACAGGAAAGAAGGGAAGAACACAGCACGAACTGGAAAATATGAGGTAGGACTTAGAGGGTCAGTGTGGACCTACACTTACTAGCCCTGCCTTCCTTAGTCTTCTATGCAGTGACTACCACTGCAAATCTAAGATTAAAGCAGTACCCTTTTCCTGGAATTGTGCTTGATAAGATATTTTCCCACAAATCCCAGCTCATTTCCCCTCACTAGCCTCCAGTGAAATGTATGACGCATGCTTTATAAAGTCCTCACTACTAATTAAAATAAAATGCTGTAGGAGTCTGAGAAGTGGAATATCATTTCTGACTTCAAGATCAAGAGAGATACTTGGGAAAAATGCCAGTGTAGTTTTGAGGTACTAGATGGATTTGGTAGGCTGAAAAGAAAAAAAAAACAGAGGGAAAGAACATGATCCTGCAATCAGGAACAGGTCTGCTGGGACAAATAGAGCTCCGGCCATGGAGCCCAAATCAGTGTCATGAACATCATTTGTCCTCCTCAATTCCACACTCAATCATTATTTTCAGCATTGGCATGTAACCCCGGAGAAAACAGCTATGATCCTTGCCTTCTGTGGATGACCTTTTGCTTACCAATGTTGTTGGCTCTAAAAGCCACATTGGGACAGGCTCTCTGTTCATGCTTCATATTTCCATGATGCATGGTGCTGTGCACAATTTTAGGCTTAATTAAAAGGTATTAGTTAATCGGTTGACTTTACTTCTATCAATCTGCCATTCCACAGCTTTAGAGTGCACTTATAACCCCACATACTCATCTTCCAGAATATAACTTTTGCTTGTGAGTCATAACAGGCAAAGCAGTATACAGTCCACTCTGGAGGCCAAAAGAAAATTCCAAAGTGTATACTTGGGTATATATAAACAGATTGCAGATTATAATAAGCAGATCGTATCTTTCTAGACATTCAAAGACCTTAACTGAGGCTAAAACAAATGACATATATGAAGAACATTCAAAGTGGCAATTAATAAAATAATCTTCCTGTCTCTTTACCTCACAGAACTTTTAAGGAAATATTGCTTTCACTCTCTCATTGTGACCCAATGAAAGTATTTTTATATTAATGTTAATAATTTTCAAGTGCTGACTTCAGATTTTCTGGTGCACTGAGTGTGGGCTCTTTTGCAAAATATACTTTTAATTAACAGTTTGCTCCCCATCTGACATAGCTTTCACCTGCCTTTGGGAATATCGAATTTGTTGTTGTTTGATTTCTTCATTAATCTTGCAATTTACAGAACATGTAGTTCTAGAAGGATTCCCATTTATTGTTCTGATCAAGTAGTCCTGCGTGTCAGCCAGCATTTCCAGTCAAAACATACATGAAGAACAGAGGGCCTGCTGTCTAAAAAGCAGGGTGTTTTGTCGTAGGAAACTCTTCACATAGCCCCTCCACAAATGGCAGTGCCTTCAATAGGAACATCTTAAATACTTTGCAACAATACTCTCTCATGCTGAATGGCATGAATGTCACCAGACCCCAGGACAACTCATACTCCAACACACAGTCACTCATCTGGAGACTGGTGGGTCACATCTACCATCTGACCCATACAGTAAAGCACTGAAATATCAGAGGTGGGAGATCTTATAGGAAGGATGACCCAAGGAAAACAAGCTCCCATTATTGTGTCTGTCCTGTGCAATCATTTGGTTCATTGACTTTACACGGAAGTCCAAGGAGGCCAAAGGACCAGAACTTATTAGAGATAAGGCTGCAAGAAGAGTCCAGATGTATTAGTGGTTTAGAGAGTGTAAGACAGAACAGGAGACCTGTTTTCTGTCTTTTCTTTCCTGTGCTCTCTTTGAGCATATATTGCAATACAGAGCCTAAAAGCTGCCAGCCTCCTTTCACACAACCTATAATCCTATTATAAAGGATTATTTCATTGTCCTGAGCTCTCGGATCTTGGTAAGAATTCATTTAGGTCAACCTTTTAGGAAATTTAAACACACATGAAAAAAAATTGTGAAATAAGCCATTAGCCGTATCTCTCAAAGAAAACTGAGAGGGGTGAGCTGCGCTGTGTACAGCCCTGTGTCTCTTTCATTTTCCCCTGGAAGCTCATTCAGATGCTGTCCCTATGGTCTCTTTGGTTCTGCTGCAGCAGCACATGCATTACACTGTAGCAGAAGTCCAGGCCTGCTAATTTCACCAAAAGAACTACATTGTTAAATACACTGCAATCACCTCTGCTGGCTGGGAGCCTCCTTCTGAATTCTGTTAGTCATTACAAGCTGGAAAGCAGAGAAAGAAAGGAGAACAGATGCATTGGGATGCCAAGTTATGAGTCACAAGCTCTCTTACTGAGTTTTTGACCAGTCCCACACCTGAGCTACCCCTGGTTCTCCATTCTGTCATGCCCAATTCAAATAATGATTTCATCAGCCATTTTTACCCAAATCTAAAACTATGGAAGTAGAGAGTACTCCTTAATTCCAATATACCACAGACTATTAGTATTTCTCATGTCAATTCAAATTTTTCATTATCTTCTAAATCCTCCTGCAGTAAGCATCTCCTGAAGTGGCTCCTAGGGGTTCCCACCTCCTGGGACCAACCTCCCTGTGCAGTCTCCTTACATAAGCCTAGGAGCCTGAGATGGACCACATGACCTCAAATCAGTAGAAAAGGGCAAGCATTAAGAGATGCCAATTTCATGGTGAGTCACAAGATACAGAAATTTTCATCTTACTCCTATTCCCTCTCTGGTTCTCTTTCAAAGAAAGGAGCTGTAGGATAAAGAACTGAAGTAGCCCCTAGGCAACAGCCAGCATGGATCTGAGATCTCTAGTCCACCATCTCACCCCTTATAAGGAGCTGAGTCCTGCCAATAGCTGCTGAAGCACAACAGAAGGACTTACCACAGCCAAAACTCCACACTGGGTGAAGTATTGCTGGCCACCATATGCATTTTCATTTGGGCAAAATTCCAAAGCAAAGACTCAACTGAGTCAGCCTAGATTACCATCAGAAACTGGGACACTAGACATGAATTAATTTAAACCACTAAATTGGGAGAAATTTTAATGCAGCCATACATAAGTAATGCATCTTCCATCTCATCCCCTATTCTGGACCCCATTGATCCTTGAGTAAAATTTTCCAAGAAACCACTTAACTGGTCCTTGTCTCTCCTAAATCCCAAACTCTATCAGCTTCATTGTCGTCAAATGATCTCCTAAAGGACAGCAGTGATTGTGTTGTGATCAAAAGATGAAGGTCTAGATGACCAACTCCTTTCATAAACCTATCACTTAGAATCTACCTATTTGATATTGCATCTTTCCCAATTATTTTTCATTTCCAAGGGGAGAAAATGGTTCATTTTCTGTAAAGTTTAAAATGTTTTTGAAAACTGAACTGATGAGATCATTAACAAATATTCTGACTTTCCAACATTTCAACACATAAAAACACTGCTCTTTCTTTGACTCCTTGAGGTTTGGTGTGGTCATCAGACTGGTTTGAGTCAGTGAGGCAGGAGTCACACATGGCATTTTTGAGTGGAAGTATTTGGTTGCTAGTGGATAGTTCTTGCTTTCTTACTCCCTAACATAGCAAATTATGGACACATGTGCCTCATAATAGATCCTGGGACCTAGAAAAAGTATAAACAAAGTCTTGCTCTGTTCAGGGATAGAAATATAGCCTTGTGTTAATCACTTAGACTTGGGAGCTGTTTGTTGCCACAGTATATCTTATCCAACACTAACATAGAGTGCCAGAGAGTGAACCAAACTTCTTATTTCATAGATGAGGAAGCTGAGAAGGGAAGTGATTTCCCCAGAGATATCCAGAAAGTACCCAGTTCTCAGTACTCTCCTTGACATTTTTCTGTACTCCTCTCATATCTAGAAGAACCAAGGTTCCCTGAAATGTAAGGGCCAGAAGAAAACACTCTCCTCTTACCAGGAAACAAACATTTCTTTCTCACCGTATATGCAGTCAACTGTGTATATCTACGAGATCTAATTAGCTGAACAGGCCACTTCTGTGAATTCTTTCACACAGTGAATTTCAACTCTTCGGTTGTGGAAGTTCTTTTGTCATGGAAACGGAATGCATCTTCAAAGTAAAAGAAAGGTGGACATAAGAAGCTAAACTTCTCTTGAGAGTTTACATGGAGACAAGTAATTCCCAATGAGTTTAAAGAATTTGAGATCTTTTTTGTCTTTCTTCTGTGTTCTCAAGACCTAAAGTTGGTCAAAGGTTAGACTCTTAGCCCAACTTCTCTCAAGCAAGGCATGCTTACTACAGATTGGTTTCTAATGTACTCTGAAATTAGAGATTTCAGTGGTTTTAGTGGCTCTTTGGCAGGATTTCATGGGCTTTCAGCAGGGTATGTGTATAGTCCAAATCACCCAGAAGAGTCCCAGTTACACCTACTGCCTTAGAAGCATTATTAGTAACACTCTTTCTCACTCTTAAATGTGTCCCAGTTTGAAAGATAAATTTTACTGTCACCTCAGCTTTGAGACTGCAATCATCTGCCATGCATCATTTCCTAACAAACTCTCCACAGGCTCCAGGATTCTGGCTGATAGAAAAGGAATTTTCACTAACTCAGAACTATCAGAGAGAGTTGACATCAAGTAGTCTCTAGACCACAGGGATACTAGGTTCTAGTCTCCCCTTTGGTACCATCTGGCTGTGTGGTATTGAAACAGTTGTTTCCCCTCCTCAGACCTATGTGCCACATGAAAGAGTGGAGTTGCACTGAACATTTCTAGTCTTTGATTCCATAACACTGTCTATTGGAGAAACTTCAGACAATGAAAGAATTCACCAAGGCACTGAGCATGTAGTGTAGATGCAACCCATCATGCAGCCTGTACATACTGGCAATGTATTTTTTTTCAGATCTATATAGGTGCTGCTATGTTTAATAAAATGCAAAATAATTTAACAACATGGGAAAATGCTGGATATCTCGGTGTCATTAGAAACATTCTTAATCAACAGTGTAAGAGGGGCTGGTGAGATAGCTCAGCAGCCTAAAGCACCTGCTTTGGCAAGCTTAGGCAACTGCAGGGACTGGAGTTTTATCCCCGGCACCACATGCTATGCTAGCCCCACCCCCAGGACCGGCTGAGCCAGCCATAACATAAAAAAGAAAAAAAAACAGAGTAAGAAGTACCACTAGTATCAGGCTGGAAGATAAGAAAAGAAGGTAAAACGGAGAAAAGAGTATTCATACTAGCACAGGTTCAAATTAGAGAGCTATGGTAAAGAACCAGTAAAAATATGCAAATTTTATATTATCTGCATATTTTCTCCGTTTTTCCAAATAAAATCACCCATTGGCCACAAAAATGAATCTGTGACATAGACAAGATCCAAAGCCATCATTCTGGAAACATGACACAGTCAAAAGCTTCAGAAGTTCTAGCAAGCTCCATGCCCACCCCTGAAGTAAAGGGGACTTTTAGCTTCATTCATTATGCTACTACTAAGTGACTAAATCCTTTGCACATTTATCACAGTCCTCAAAGGAGACAATGTGAGAAAACGTGGGCTCTGAGGAATTTGGTGAGTGAACTTAAGCCTACTGTCACAGAAGAAGGTGCACATGCCCTATGTCTGTGAGCTTCCTGGTTTACCACGCTGCCTTCTACCCCACCACAGGCTGGGGGCTGAAACCAGGCAACTGCTCCAAGCACCGTGAACTCTTGGAAAGACTGAAGATCTGAGGAGTCAACATGGACTGAAGGAAGAGAAGAACCAATGCCCAGGAATTTCCCGAGCCCTAAAAAAGTATGAGTCCTCCTCCCCAGCCATAGGTAATAAGCAGCATGGCAGGACACAAATCAACTTCTTTTTAAGAGTTAAAGAAAAGCAAATTTGAGAAATTCTTCATTTTGGTTCTAAAAACCACCCTTAATATGTTCAGCAACAAAATTAGCTGCTAAGCTACTACTTCCTTTCCCCCATTTTTCACTTAAACTAGAATTAAAAAGATACTCTGTATTATTTTTCTGGCTTAGCCTCTTCTACAGCAATAACCACAGAATACACCATGCATGAAGTAGTGCTTCTAAGAAGGAAACAGCCCTCACTTCTGTGTTCCCAGAGCCAGAGGCTTCAGGGCTTAGAGAGCTCCAGCTTTGGTCTCCTAGTGGGAGTCTTGCAACTGTCAACCACATTCAAGGGTGAGGGGCCATTGGAAAGGAAGTGGGCTACAGAGCTGAAGAATGCAGTTATGATTCTCCAAACTTCTGTCACAGTTTCTTCGCTTTCTTAGTCACCATGTGAGATGTTCTCCAAGGATCTTACTAATTCCTGGCAGGGCCATAGTTAACCTTGTGGCAGGGAGCCCTCCATCCACCCACTGCACCCCTAGTGTTCCCAGCCTCCCATTCTCCAAGGACTCTGCCCACATTGCACTCTTGTTTAACAGCTCTTTTTCTCTGTCTCTCTCTCTGTCTCTCTTTCTGTCTCTCTCTGTCTCTGTCTGTCTGTCTCTCTCTTTCTCTCTCTGTGTTTTGATCTAATAACTTAAGACTCATCCTCCTGAGCCAATAGAAGCTGATAAGAATTTTCTCTTAGAAAAATAGCCTCCATAGAGCGCACCACAGCCTCAGTGTAAGCTCCATGAATTTGGAGACAGCAAGGGATTGAATTTTACCTATCGCTCAAGCAAACAGAGGGTGAAGTAGGAAGCACCAGTGGCTGCCTTTGCTCTGTCATATTTGAGTTCAAAGAACATAATGCCTTTCATCCCATACCTTGCTTCACTCTAAACATTCCGTGGACCTTAAAATATTTATGTTAAGAGCCATGCTCAACACATGAAAAATTTTGGCATTTTAAGGAACAGTTCCTTTTGCCTCATCTTTTGAGAAATGATGCATAGCAGAGAGAAGTGTTGGAAAGGAAGTGGGCTACAGAGCTGAAGAATGCAGTTATGATTCTCCAAACTTCTGTCACGGTTTCTTCGCTGTCTTAGTCACCATGTGAGATGTTCTCCAAGGATCTTACTAATTCCTGGCAGGGCCATAGTTAACCTTGTGGCAGGGAGCCCTCCATCCACCCATGTAGCCCCATGTTCCTCTGCAATTTCCAGGGGAACTTGTGACCAGTGTGGCAAATGATACAGGAATTAAAGTGATATAGGACCCTTCCGTGGGACCCTTCTGAGCCTTTGCTAGGAACAGCTGAGATTTTTTTCTCTCATTCTTTTTCTGCTAAAGCAAAAGGAAAGACCTCCTATTCCAGACGCCCTTCCCCCAGTGGTATTCATGATCATCTGAGTCACTGACTCAAGGACAGCTCTGCAGACATCTAAACTTCAGGCACTGGATAAGCAAGAAATAAACTTTTACTGTGTAGGTCTCTGAGGCTGTTTCTGAAGCACATTCTATGCTAATACAGTAAAAAATAGTTAGCACAGCATGGCAAGAATGCCCTTCTGTATGCCAGCCCCACCTGGAAGGCACAGGAGCCCACAGCTGCAGCAGCCCCTACTAGCAGTTCATTATAGATCAGCACTGCCATCAAGGTGGCTCAGCTCCATTATCTCATTCTTTGCTCCAGCTTGCACAGTCCCAAGGCAGAGATAATCTGATTGGCCCTATCAGAGCAATCAGCCATGGCATAAAACGGGGTCATGGGCTATGGACACAGCCACGAAGGACAAATCCCTAAGTTTCAGAGCTTTCCAAGAGATAGGAAGATAAACACGGGTTATAGGCAGCTGCCCCAGCTCCTGTGGAAGTGGGCCCACAAAGTTGGCTCTCCTAATGCATCCAGAAAGCCAATGGGGATTAAAAAACAAAACAAAGAAAACTAGCATTGATGTGCCTGAGGGTGAAGGGAAGGAGAGTGTGCAGGAGAATGAGAAAGAGTCTAGGGTGAGGAGAAAGATGCACCAAAGAAAGAAAAAGGGAAGGATGGAAAGAACAGTGGTTGGAGGTGGAAGAGAAACCACTTCAGAGCCAAGAGGAGTGTACAAAGTGTCAGAGATCTGAACCATAACACTGCAAATGAGTGTTTTGCTCTCAGTTGGCTCTTCATAACTCTTGTCTTAGGTTTATTAAGTTCAAGAATAAATCAGTGATTCTCTCTCTCTCTCTCTCTCTCTCTCTCTCTCTCTCACACACACACACACACACACACACACACACACACTTTGTGGTCACATCATTCAGGAAAAACTGGACAGAATATAGTTCCTAAGCCTGCCCCATCCTGGGCTGATCCTGTAACCTGCCTATGCAGTCAATAGCAAGAGCCAGGCTCCAACAGACACTCGTGTTTTAGCCATTACTTCAAGGGTAACAGAAGCTCAAGCTTCTACCCAGAAACTGGAGCAGGATAGTCTCTGGGTGTTATGGTTTCTGTGAAGATGTCCCCCCAAAGCCTCATGTAGTCATGGTGCAGGGTTTTTAGAGGTGGCTGAGTCCAGAATTCATGATCAGCTCATTGTCTAGTGGACTGTTATTGTGAAAGCTACACTGACTCTAGGGCAGGTAACTTGCATACAATAGAGAGGAGGAGAAGAGGCTTGCTCCTCCCCCTTTTTGTTCTTGATATTGTTGCTGTCTGCTGTGAACAGTTGCCCTTCAGCCACGTCACCTTACTTTGGAACCAACTGACGATGGATTGAATTTCCACAAACTGTGAGCTACATAAAGCTTTCCTTCCTTAATTTTGGGAATCAGGTATTTTGTCTCAGCAGTGAAAGAAAGTAAGATACCAGGTCACAAGAAGAAGCCTGGACCTGTGTCCTGCCCACATGTCTGTCCTTCCCAGTTCTTTTTTCAGTCATAATGCTCTGAGATGTTTCTTCCGAGGAAACCAATTTTGGTAACATGTATGTTCTTCCCACTTCATAAAATGACTTCTTTTTGAGCTTCTGAATAGTGCTCCTACTTATTTTTCCCATCCAAAAAAAGAAAAAGAATGAAAGAAGTACTCAAAAGAGCTCAAAGTGAGTAAAATCAATGATTTATAAAAGAAGCCAGTACTGTTGCTGGGGTGCTTGCAGCAGGGCATAAAAGCAAATGTCCTAGTCCTCCTGGAGTACACAGTCCTACTTCGCAACAACCTACAACCTTTTGGGCTTTCCCTCAAGGTGCTGATTACTGTTCTATCCAACTTCTGGATGGTCCTTCTGTTTTTCTACTGCATGAGTGATAAGAGCATTTTGCTGTGGGTTGAAACTTTATTTCTTAACAGCTCTGTTGCATTTTTTCCCAAAATACAAATGGTGGGTGTTCAGCACACTCACTGAAACAAGAAGCCATTTCTACATAGATCAACAGGAACTACAATAAGCTTATGAAAGCAGCTAGGACCACATTTTGAGAACCAAGATGAGACCTAGCCAAGGGATTCTGTATGTGATAAAAGACACAGAACACAGTGGGAGGCCCAACGTGGGGAGCTGGCATCAGCTGGTAGTCCCCTATGTGCAGCCCTTTGGCTCCAGGCCTAACTGAGTGGATCTTCCAGGAATGGCTGAGCCTGGCAACTCCTGAAAAGTCTAAAAGGACTCTTGTTCCCTTAGATAAGTGGTAGCCTGTATGCAAAACATGTGATTCAAAGCCAGAGCCTGAACCAAGATGCCCCAAGCAGGGAAAATGATGTGGCTGTTGAAGGCACTGGAAAGAATGATGCCTCCTTACCCAGCAAGAGGCCAGACCCCAGAGGAATCCTCAGGATCCTTCATCCTCCCAACCGAGGTAAGTGTTGAAAGCTCCATGCCAGAAGGCCCAGCAAGATCTACTCCAAAAGCAATTTAATGGGCCAAAGTAATTGACTTCGTATTCGCTTCCTTGAGGGACTGTTTTAGTGTCATTCTGTCGACCTTGAGTCATATGTCGGTATAACATCTAACTCAGTGAGGCAGCTATAATTAGCAGGTTCCAAACTACATTTCTCTACTGTTGTCCATCGTGCTCACCCAAGTTTGAGGCCAGGACAGCTGCATCACAGGAGCTGTTAACAAAAGCCATATTCTATAGCTTTAAATTACCCAGAAGAGATGGGCTTTGCAGCCACAATTTTGGGTGCTAATGGATCTTGTTGAGAGCAGGCTGCCTTTATAAATGGACTTTGTAAAGGAGATAATCTGTAAATAGGATGACAAGTTCTAAGTGATTCTTGACCACTCTTCAGACACTGTTCTGGGTACTGGAATGGGGTGGGGGAGTCAATGACAAGGGAGCTAGCTCACACTCTAGTGGAGAAAAGGAGGTAGGAGGCAAGTGGTCACAATATGAGGCTGCTTACATGAGCATCACTACAGTAAAAAGTTAGATTAGGACCCCTTGGTCAAGGTGGTTTTGCAAGGAATCCACCTTGGTTAAGGCTCAGATGTGGAAAGGTAGAAAAGAGCAGAGAGACGTGCAGATAGAAAGCAAGTCCTCAGGTGAACTGACAATGGCAGCATGGGAAGCACCCTTTAAGAACCACTGTCTTTAAATGTACTTTGACTATGTGTGACACAAACTCACCAAAAACTGAATTTATGAACAAAAGTTGGAGCAATGCTTTGGTTCACACTAAGCAAGAATTTCAGAGCAGAGATTAGCTTCACACAGCTGGTTCTAGGAACCTACCCGTGCTCTAGACACTTAGTCATTTTCCCTGGCTATTTCTCAAATTTATGTTGCCTCTTGTTTTCATCTGCAAGTGAACTTCTTGTAACCAGTGTCTTTGGCATTGAGAATTGGTTATGACCACCAGTGTCAACCTCAAAAGTTATATTTTTATGATCTGAGATAATTCAAATGTCTGTCCCTGACCCAGCTGGAAGACCGAATGTGCTAATGCTTGCCTAGATTGCGTACATCCTCTTGGATTCCCTGGACTAAAATTAAGCTCTTACGGGCATCTGGGTTGTTTCCAGGATTTAGTTAAGACAAATTGCATTGCTATAATCATGGGTGCACATATATCTCTGTGGTATGAGGTTTTTGGTTCTTCTGGAACAATGCCCAGGGAGAGAATAGCTAGCTTGAATGGGACCTCCAATCCTAGCTTTTTAAGGAATCTCTATACTGATTTCCATAGTGATGGTACCAGTCTGCACTTCCACCAACAGTGGAGGAGGGTTCCTTTTTCTTCACAGCCCCTCCAGAATTTGTTATTGGCTAACTTCTTGATGCTAACCATTCTTTCCAGGGTGAGATGGAATCTCAGTGCTGTTTTAATTTGAATATTTTGAATGACCAATGATATTGAACATTTTTTCATATATTTACTTGCCATTTGTATGTCTTCCTCTGAGAAGCATATACTCATCTCAGATACCTGTTTTGGGATTGGGTCCTTTAATTTGGGGAGCCCGATTTTTTATTTTTTCTTTATATGTTCTAGATAGAAGGCCTTTCTTGATGGGACAGTTGGCTGCAAATTTTTTCCAGTTTGTTGGTTTTCGTTTTACTCTGTTGGAGGTTTGCTTTGAAGTTCAGAAATTTTTCAAAAAGGTGATATCCTGGTTGTTGACTCTTGAAAGTATTTCCTATGTAGTTTGGTTTCTGTTCATGAACTCTCGACCTACCCCTATGTCTTTAAGATCTCTACCTACGTTTTCCTCCAGAAGATTTAGAATTTCTGTTTTAATATTTAATTTTTGATCCATTTTGACTGCAGTTTTGTGAATGGTAATGGACATGGGTCTAAGTTTAGCCTTTGGCATGTGGAAAGCCAGTTTTTCAGCACCATTTATTAAAGAAGCTATCTTTCTTCCACTTAGCCTGTTTCGCTCCTTTATCAAAGATAAGGTGGCTGAGTGTGTTCAAAGTCATACCTGCATCTTCTAATCTGTTCCATTGATCTTCAGGTCTGTCTCTATACCATGTCTCAGGTCTGTGTCTATATCCATGCCATGATGATTTTACCATAGTAGCTTTATAGTATAATCTCAGTTAGGTATTGTGACAGCAATCCTTTTTTTCCAGGATTTCTTTTGACATTTTGGGTCTCTTTTTGGTTCCAAATGAATTTGAGGAGAATATTCTCTAGCTCTGAGAGTTATACTAATGGTATTTTAATTGGGATTGCACTAAACCTGTGTAAAAAATTTGGGAGTATGATCATTTTCACAGTGTTGGTTTTTCTTATCCAGGAGCATGGAATATTGTCCCATTTTCTCAAATACTCTTTAATCGCTTCTCTCAGAGTACCATAATTTTCACCATATAAATCTTGTAAGTCCTTTGTGAGATTGATTCCAAGGTTTTTAAGTGTGTGTGTGTGGGGGGGGGGGGTGGCTAGATGTTATTGTGAAGAGTGTAGTTTCCATAACTACTTCTCTTTCAGTATGTTCATGGTTTGTGCCCATCAACTGAAGAATGGATAAACAAGATGTGGAATTCTTACACAGTGAAGTATCATTCATTTATAAAACAGGGTAAAAGTGAGTTATTGCCAGTAAATGGATGCAACTAAAGAACATTCTCTTAAATGAAATAAATCAGACCCACATGTTTAAACATTGTAAAGGCCGGCCAAATAGCTCAGCAGATTAAAGCACCCGCAAGCAGGCACAGGGGACAGGGCTTTGATTCCTGGGCCTGCAGTGCTGGCCCCGCCCCTGGGGCATGCTGAGAGCAATTGAAACTGGGCATGGTGGCACACACCTATAATCCCAGCTCTTGGGAGGCTGTAAACAGGCAGATAACTATGAGTCTGATCTAGTAGGGAGACCCTGAACACTCTGTAGATCGTCCCCTAAAATCCAAAAAAAAAAAAAAAAAGCAAACAAACAAAAAACATAAAACAAAAGCACAACATTGTGTTGTCTTCTTAGTGTGAGAACTTGAAAGAGAA
>PVKN010008312.1:0-13778 GCA_004027915.1 Capromys pilorides
TAAGGCAAATCTGATGTATTTCACTTACGAATATAGTCTCTAGTTGCATCCATTTACCTATAAAAGCCTTGAGCTTATCTTTCTCTATAGCTGACTAGTACTCTATCATATAAAAGGTATCACTTCCTTTTCATTTGTTCCTCAATTGATGGGCATTTGGGTTGTTTCTAAGACTCAGCTATTACAAATTGTGCTGCTATAAACATTGGTGCACATATCATTTATTCTTATAAAAGGTCCCTCAGCCAAAGGATTTGGATAATCATACAAGTTTGGGAAGAATACAATATTGGAGGGACTGCGGGACCATGGTCTCTTCCTTTTCGCTCTCTCTTTTACACATATCAGCAATGAGATGAAAGATTTTTCTCTGCCGTATGTCCTTGGCATGGCGCACTCCCACAGGGACAAAGCAAGGGGACTGAAACTTCTAAAACTGGGAGCTCAAAGGAACCTTTTCCATTTATATGCTGCTCATTTTAGGTATTTGCTATAGTATCAGAAAACTGACTAACAGGCATCTAGGCTAGGAATCAGCAAAACAGACAAGATTTTGTCAGAATGTTGGGGAAAGAGTAAGGTCATTGTCTTAGTCAGTTTGGGGTATTACAGCAAATACCATAAATTGAGTGGCCTATGCAGAAAGAAAAAAAGTTTATTTCTCACAGTTCTGGAGGTGGGCACCATCAACACCAAGGTGCTGGCAGTCCTGGGATCTGGGGAGGGCACGTCTTCCTGGTTGGCAGCTAACTATCTCCTCACTGTATCTCCCGATGTCAAGAAAACAAGCTCTGGCCTCTTTCTTTCCTTAGAAGGATGCTAAACCTATCCTAGGAATCCTATTCTCATTAAAACCTAAAGAAGTCCCAAAGGTCCCATCTCTTTATACCATCCATTGGACACTAGTGCTTCAACAGATGGATTTGGTGAGACACATACAGCCATCTAGACCTGTACTACCCACCAAGTCAGCCCCTAGCACCATGAGGTTACTGAGCCCTGGGCATGGGACTCATCCGAGATCAGATGTGTGGTAAGTATAAAATAAATAAGATATAGAAGATTTAAGTCACTCATGCTTGTAGGAAAATAATCCATTAATCATTTATATTGATAACATATTAAAGTAATAATATTTTGATTGTATTGGGTTAAGTTTAAAAGTCTGGTTAGATTCTTTTATTTTTTTAAAAATGTAGCTTCTAGAAAAAATCATTTCCATGAAATTTGGGCCTTGTGTTATTTTTCTATTAGATGCTGGTGGTCAAGTGGTTCTCACAGGGGGGCAATTTGAGCCTCTAGGAAACATTTGACAGTGTCCAGATTTGTTCTGTGGCTGTCCGATGTGAGGGGGGAGGTAGATGCTACCGGCATTACTAACATTTCGGACAGATAATTCTTTGCTATAAAGAAAATACTGCCCTGGCTAATATAGGTTATTCAATAGCAAACCTATCTGAATATGATCTTAATAAAAATTTTGAACTCAAAATGAGCAGCTAGTTCAGTGGTTCGTCTCACCACAGTTTCTTTCCACATGAGAGTGTCCTATATTTTAGGAAAGGTAAGAAGTTGGCTGAATCACTCTTAACCCTGTCATATTCTAGAAATGCCTTTCTTTTGAAAGTGTGCTTGATTTCAGCTGATTCCCTTCCCAGGCCCTCCACCCCGGCCACCCAATGTTATACAGAGTTCTGGTTACTTCAGCCTTTTGGCTGTCTGAATTTTAGGGAAACCAGAACAACCATATTTGGATTTGATTAACAAAGTATTTGAAACTGTTGGGTCAAATGGTTAGGATACTTTAGCTAAATATTGGGAATTGCTCTTTCTGTTTTTGCTCTTAGGAATAGGAGAAGCGCCAAGCTTCTGGGGACCCAGGTCCTGCTCCTCCTCGCTGCTTCTTCTCAAAGCTCCACTGACACTGGGGATTTAGATAGATAAAGCTTGTCCATTCATGCATTTGCACTTTTATTTTCAGGGCACCTGATGTTATTTCTAAAGAGGTATTAAGTAATGTCTCCTTAAATTCACAATCTTAAAACTCCAGCCTCAAATAAGATTCCGCTTGCAAAGCAAAAATAAGCTGGTTAGTGATCAGGGAAGGAATAGCATCTTGTTAGAGAAACCACGTAAGGAAGACCAGGCCTGGCCCGCAAGCACTGTGCTGCCTCACCCAGCCACAGAGAGATAAAAAGAAGCCACAGCACTTTACATAACTTTAGAACCTCATGTAACCTTCCAGGCCCAACCCCTCCAGCCAGATTTGTCATTTGCCTGCAAACTTTGAAGCATAATGCTTTTCTGGAGTAAAATATATCTAAAAAAAGTATACACTGGATGAAAACAAATTAATTTATATTCTATCTGATGAGAGAACACTCAGTTGAGTTGGAACGGTTCCCCCACACTGCAATTCTTCCTCTGCGTACTTGGCAGGATTGCATTTTCTCATCCTTTTGAGTTTACGCAAGGCTCTGTGAGGGGCTTGGCTCATGAAGTGAGAGCCAAAGAGGTGCATGCTGCTGGGGATCAGCTCTCGGAGACAGTGATACTGGCAGCACAGGGAAGCCTGGATCCCTGAGACACCTGGATGGCAGGGTCCCTCTGCAGAAAGCCACTCTGTGCGTGCAGTGAAATGTTGGTTCGTGGCTGCCAGAGGCTTCTCCTGACTGCGGCATGCACTCGCCTACCCTGGCTGCTCACTTGATATTTAACATCTTGCTTTCCCCTTTTGCATTTCTTCTAAAATGATGTCATGCTACCTACTTCCTCCCAACCTAACATGGGAAAGAGAATTTAAAAAACACACACTAAGAAGTGACTACAGAAGAAAGGTGTATGTCGTGGGGGAAGAACACAACCCTTGTGACAGTCACGTTGTGCACTGTCTGTGTTGCTTACCACAGTTCATCTCATGCTTTGCTCCATTTTTTTTTTTTTTTTTTTTTACCTATGCCAACTCAGAAAATAACTTTTAATCGCTGATTTTTCCATGTCCTGACTGCTGGTGCAGCCAGCTCTCCATTACTTTTGAGGTTTGTGGTCCTTGTTGGCCTCTTTCAGAGTGGAGACTTCCAACTCAAAGAACACCTGCAGTGCCTGGGACTCTGCATCTAGTGTTTCCATGCCCTGTTTTCCAATTCACCCACTGTGCTGACCGCAGACTTCCAAGCATGAAGGCTGCACGCTAGTCAGAGGGGCCTTCGGGTGAGCTGTGGCAATGTCCCAATTGGAAATTCCTCCAGCCTCGGGCCATGTGTTGACCACATGACTCTCACTAGCAGTGGCACATGCTGTGTGCACCAGCTGACCGCCAATTACTTGGAAGTTTATTTTTCTTTTTGGTTCCACTTAATTTGCTACTTTATCATAATGAAATGTGTATCTCATGAAAGAAAACTCAATCAAGATCTACAGTGAGAATACAATCCACTCCTCTATCTGTCCTTGCCCTGGACTTAAGCTCTGGATTATCCAGTTTAAACTCTGTTCACCATTTCTGTCTCTATGGGTCTCAATAACAGTCTTCTATGGTATTACATAATTTTTTAGGTTTAGATAGATTTATGGGTGTTCACTATGGAACATTAAATCTTAGATTTTTATTAATTCTTTCACACACACACACACACACACACACATATAAGGGTATAAAGTATCAATTAGTGTTTGCCATAACAATACATCCAAAAACTTACCAGCTTAAAGCAATCATTTATTTACTAATAATTCTGTGGATCAGCAATGCAACTTGGCTAAGCAAGGAGATTTGTTCTGGTCTGAGCTCAGCTCATTAATGCAGTTACTGGGTGGGCCACTGGAATGGCTCCTCCAGCTCTGTGTTCTTTCATCCTCTCACAGGCTGGGTAGGCTCACCCAGGCAGAGGCTTCTAAGGAGCCAGACTCAGAACTGACCCATGAGTGATCCCTTCCTGCATTCTGTAACAAGATCAAGTCCATTGGCATGGAGGAGAAATATAAGTCAACTCTTGATAGGAGCTACTATTATGTCTCAGGGCAAGAAAACAGAATGAAGAACTGTGACCATTTTTCTGACCCACCATACAGTGTAAATAATATACACTTGTCCCTTGTCATCTGTGTGGGATCAAGGATCTAGGACATCCTTGTATGCCAAAGCCTGTGCCTGATTAAGTCCCTTACATAATGTGAAGTACTTGCATACAACCTATTGTTTTGGTGTGTATCTATAATGCCTTTCAAAGGCTTATGTGCTCATAGCTTGGGCTTTTGAAAGTGATTGGATCGCAGATGTGTGATATTGGTTCATGGGCGTGTGCTAACTGATTGGATTAGCATGGCTCTAGGTGTGGCTGAATGAACTTACTGTACAAGGAGCCCCTACCCTAGGTATGGATGGCAACAGCCAATGGGCTTGTAGTCTGAATGGAATAAAAAGAGAAAAGCGGGGCTCACAGCTACCCCTGCATTTTTGTGCCTGCCCTGCCATGGACTGTTTCTCCTTGGCCCTAACCCTCCCTGTGTGCTCTGCTTTGGATCCAGCTGACTGTGAACTGAAACCTCTACAGCCCTCCACTGTGAGCTAAAATAAACCTTTCTTCTTTTAACCTGTGGCTGTCAGATATCGTTAGTATTGTCCCAACAATGAAGAACTAATCATGACACCTATATTTATCTTTCTTTATACTTTAAACCATCTCTAGATCTTTTACAATACCTAGTACATTGTGGATGTTATGTAAATTGTTATAGCATTTAGGGGATAATGGCAAGAAAAAAAGCTATCTATGCTGACTACAGAAACAAACTGAAAAGAATACTTTTGGCCCAAAGTAGACCAAGGCCAGTGAGGTAGCTCAGCAGTCTAAAGCACCTGCTTAGGCAAGCTTAAGCAAGTGCAGGCACCGTGGTCTGATAGTCTGTTCCCCAGCACTACCTACCTTGCCAGTCCTGGCTCAGGGCAAGCTGAGCCAGCCACACACACACACACACACACACACACACACACACACACACACACCCCAAACCAACCAAACAAAAAACCCAAAGTAGATTGAATCTATGGTTGCAGAGGCAGCAGAGACAGAGGATGAGGAGACCAACCGTACCCACACACATCTGCACCTCCCCTCACCCCCCTTTGTTAATTCTAACTTACTATATAGCACCAATTCTAGTAGAAACAATATTCAGCATTTCCTCTGCTATGGTGATGTTTATTTGCATGTTATTTGCACGTTTATTTGCAACAAGGCTTTGTGGTGAACCAGAAGTAGAACTTTTCTTACAGGAGGATTTCTGCTATGATCTTCAGAGTAAATAATTAATCTGAGTTATTTGCTTACTTCTGGTGCATGCGAAGTCAGCTGTGCTCCTGAGAACAAACACTACCAATGACTTAATCAGTGTCTTTCAGCCACTCCTGGATTCACTCCTCTGGAGTCTTCCATCCTAGTTTGGACTGCTCGCTCCTGGGCTTGCCACGTGGTGCTGCCGCCGAGGTTCCCTCAGTGTTTTCTCTGCAGCATGACCTGTTTCCTGGCTCTTAGCATGTTCCGTCTTCTTCTATGCTTTGAAGAACAGCACCTCCTACAATGCCTGAGACCAGGCACACAAATGGAGGTTGACACTTCTTTTTGAGGACATTTGCAACCTGCAAAGGAGTCTAATGGTAAGTTATTTTCTTCAGAATTGTTACAAGATTGCTCTAATTCCTTCTAATATTACTTTGGAGATCGATCAAGCTATTCTTAGGCTTGGTCCTTTGTATGTGGTCATATATAATCATACACACTTTCAGGACACTGATGTATGTTATTATGAGTCTTTTATTTGTTCATGTTGTAAGATATATTAACTCAGTTTGGTAACTTTTCTACTTCATTCTGAGACTTTATTTGACTATCCTTTGTTGATACTGTCATTGTCTTAAAATTGCCTTACCTTCTGGAGATGATAAAGTTCATTTCTCTGTAAATATTTATTCATTTAAAAACTTTAAATTGTAACATCACTTTTGTCTTCTGTATCTTTCTTTTTAAAAACATTGTCATTATCTCATGAATACAATATATTTTATCTCTCTGAATGTTTCTGTTTTCTCTTTTTTTCTGCTCCTTGCATGGTTTCTTTCTCTATTATGTTTATTAATTTTGGACATTTGTTTGTATAGTTCTGGGGTTTAAGCCCAGGAACCTACTTAGCTATATCTCCAGCCCTTTCAAAGTTTTCAGACAGGGTCTTCTAAAGTTGCTAAATTGCCCAGATTGGACTCAAACCTGCAATCTCCTGCTTAGCCTCCAAGATTTCTGGTCCATAGACATGGACCACTATCCTCAGGTAGGACTTTGTCTTTTGTGTGAAGAGATTTTCATCAAGTATGTATTGCTTCTTGGGTGTTCATTTTTAAGGTAAGTTCTAAAAAGTTAGTGGTACCCCAGAGGACGTGATGAGATGTGCAGCTGAGGTCAATCTGAGCAGGCGGCGGAGGAATCCGGCACTTGGGGTCCTTGCCAGGCTTTCCTTTGCAGCAGTAACCAATTTCTACAAACTGGGTGGCTTCAAACAATACCACCTTATTATCCTACAGTTTCAAGGTGGAACCTATTACAGTCTCACCAGGTTAAAATTAGCAAATTGGCTGGGCTGCAGACCCTCCCAAAGCCTTCTGCAGATAATCCATTTCCTTCCCTACCCTCACTTCTAGAAGCCACTCATATTTTTGCCACCTAACACCCTCCATCTTCAAAGCCAGCGACAGGGACCAAGCTGGTCTTTCATTCCAAGAGCCTGACCTCTTGTACCTCCTTTTAAGGGCCTTGGTGAGTACATCTAGACAACCTTCTTTGCACAAAACAGCTGAGTTACACTTCTGCCATATAACCATGTACCCACAGCTCTCTGAGGCTGGGACACGGGATTCTGCCTCCCACTTCCTCTTGGGAGCTTTGGTGTGCCCAGGCGGGTAGCTTCTTCTCCCACCAGTGCAGATGCCAGCCTGCTACCACACCCTGGGAGCCAGAGGCACCTGGCATTGGTGAGGCCACTCTGTGGTTTGCAGATGCTCCTTGCTCTCCCTGGTTTCCAGATGACTCCAGGCCCCCAGACATACCTCTTGCTCCCCAACCAGACTTCAACCATCCTCTCTTAAGAATAAAGCTCCAGGCTTGTACCAGGCAGGGGAAGGACAGTGGCAGGAAGGACCAGATGCCACAGGGCATGGGAAAGTCAAGCTGCTCCTACAGCATCAGCGCACTACCTCTCTTTTCAGTCTTGTCCACAACCCTGAGGGGACAGTTGGTACCTCTGCGGCTCTGTTCAGCCGGATTTTTGGATTAACTTCTTCCAGTGTCTTCCTGTACAACCTGCTCCTGTCTGGTGAGCCAGTCACTCCCCATCCATCTGCTATTCAGCTTCAAAACATTGCTATTTCCTCTTTCATCCTTATGGTCCTCACTGACACGTTGCTTTTTCATTTTCTTACTGACATGTTAGCCAGACTTATGATCATTTTTTAAAATCTCCTATATTTAGCCGAAAGTCCCAATGGGCTTGCTTTTCTGGAGCAGCAAGTTATTGCAGAACCAATTATATTGCATGTATTCTGCATGATAATCAGTCTCCATTAGTTTTCATTAAACACAGGTGACAGGAGTTTAGATATTTTTATATTCCCTGTGAATGGAAAAGATGAGGTAAAGGTAGCAATTACCAAGTGGCAATCTCAAAATAGCAATGTAAAAGCTGCCTACTTTGCCTGGTCCACAGGAGGTGCTCAAAAGGGGCATTCGTGTGAATCACATGGTGCCTAAAATGTATCCCAAGAAGCAGGCAGGCTCAGGCTCTGAACCTCTTTATCTCTAAGCGCAGGCCTGTGCCTACTAAGCCAGTGCTGAAAACTGAGCCGGCTTCATGAATTCATTGGTGTTATTTTTTTTTCCTGACTTGAACCTAGGAAAGCAAACTCCCTTCTCATTTGGAATGTCCTAATGGACAGTGAAAAGTATCCCATCCTAATCAATTTCAATGAAGATAAAATATTAAATTTCCTGGAAAGTATCAACTAGAGCTTATATATTTTGCATAGCAGTTAGGGTGATGTCACTAGCAGGTCAGATGAACTGTGTACAGCAGGTGTGGGTTTTAATTATGAATCCTTTTCCCCTTTACCCCAATCATGCTATTTCATCAACCACGTTGTTTTTTCTAGCAATTTCTTCCCAGGAAGGAAAGTTTGCCGGTTACGGTTTTGACTTTGCAGGAAAGTCAGTGTGATGGGTGGGGGCTAAGTCAGAGGTTGCGTGGAGCCACCAGCTTTTCCTTAGCACTATGGCTTTTTTTTTTTTTTTGCAAGTATTTGTTGCTCCTTTAGGTGCCAGCAGGCAGTCCCATGTGGGCATCTGTTTGGGGATTGGAGCTGGCACAGAGCTGCGAGGGACCCTCAGCCATGCGCACTGTGCTCAGATCAAGGCCACAGCTCAGCAGGCCTAAAAGGAAGAATGAACTGCACTGAGAAGCCTTCTCCCAGGCCTGGACCAATGTCACCCGCTGCACTGGGCCTTTTGCCTCTTGGGAGCAGCAGCTTTTTTCAGCACTGCTGACACAAGAGCCCCATTGCATCAGCAAGGCCTACTTCTTAACCAAAATGCTACTAATTAGCTGTTAACACATGACATTTCCACACACACCTCAGTGCAGAGAACAGCCAGCTCGACCCATGCAGAAATAGCTGACAACCAAGTGAGAAAGAGTGGATAGTTATGATTCATTCTGTTCCTTTAAAGTTAAAAAAGGCCCACTAGATAGTGAATAAATTGTATACAGTGGTCCTTGGTTGGGCAATCTTTGTGACCCCTAAACACACAAACTCATCAGGAAATGAGACTGCAGAAGTAGAAGAGCAGAAAAAACATTTCTTTTAATCTGATCTGCAAAGATATAAAGGAATCGAGGAGAGATGCTTCTTAAGCCTCAGCTAGCTTTGTGGCCTTGGGCACAACCTTTCTCCTCCTGAGATGCCCATTTTTCTCATTTGGAAATGAAAGCATTGTATTATTTTTATACGGAACTAAGATTTTGTTCAATGTTAAAAACTTGAGATTTCAAGACAGGTGATTTTTCACGCAGCAAGTCAGGAAGAGACCAAAGTCACCTCTCCCTTAGGTGAGCACGTGTGGTTATACTTCAACTTGCATTTTGTGCCTTTATACAAAAACAGCTGTGAGAAATTTATAATGAGAATGGAACACACTGCGAGGCTCAACGGAAAGAAAGGGCACATTGCACTTTTTTTCACTTTGTGTTTCTCCACAACTTACTATTATACACCACTATCCAAGCAATGAGAGAGTCTATTGCAGCGAATAACAGAAGTAATGGGAAGGATATTGAGAATATTTGATGGTTATGGAGGTTCAGATGAGATTTCGTGGACACAGCCCATGAATCGAGTTGTGCTGTGAACCTTCCATGTTGTATCACAAATGGGCTTCCATGATCAGTACCATAAAGCCAATACCTTGCCCTCTTTAGCAATGGTTTCAAATAGAAAGTCAATCCTCACTTTGTCAATGTTTGACACCAGAACGGAGTCCTACATGGGAATGGCATCGGAAGGGTACACGCACTCTTGGATACATGTACTCCAGTACATTCAGGTCGTTGGTCCTCCAACCCAGTCTGGCAGGATTATTATTATTGTTTTATTTATTTATTTATTTATTTATTTATTTTTGCGTGGTACCAGGGATTGAACTCAGGACACTGTGCTTGCCAGGCAAGCGCTTATTCAACTGAGCTATCGCTCTGGCCCCAGTCTGGCAGGATTATTGACTCACAGAGGGCTGGAACCTACCTGGCAATCCCAGTGCTGAAGTGGTCCAAAGAGGACTGAAGATGATGAGCAGCAGGGTTTGAAAGTTCCCGGGCATTCAAGGATCACCCAGAAACATTAGCATCCAAAAGCAATCAGAGCATCAGCTGCAGAAAGGATCTATTTTGCTTTTGAATACTCTTCCTCTGGAGCCAATGCCATGGCCACCAGGGCTTGTACTGGAGTCCTTGCCTAGGCTTCAGGCTGCTCAGGGTCTATTGCACTTCTTTCTGAAGTTGTAATGTTGTTGTCTGGACAATTGTCATCTAACACCAAGGAAAATGTTAGTTTCACATAGTTTTGCATGTCATGATCCAAACAAAAACTTCATCACTGTCACTGTAGTTGGTCCACCTGTCCACTCTTCGTGCCCGGAGGTTTTAAACCCCAAAGGACAAACATGAGTGTTGACTTGCATAGGCATTGCTTGTCTTGCACCACAAATTCTATACTGCAATTGTCTCAGGTAAAACCAGAAATATGCAACTTCAAAGATTTTTGTTGCAGATTGGGAGTAGGGGCAGTACTATGGATTGAACACACTGAGCTACATCCTTGGCCTGCACACGCATAAATGCATATATCCATGGTTATTGCAGCATTGTTGAAGTAGTCAATGATTGAAAATGAGTTAAGCGCTGGCAAGAGGAACTGTTAATAAGCAATAGAACAGTTACATGGTAGAATACATGCAGCTGTAAAACCAAGACAGGATGTTCCTATGTCTCCATGTAGAACAGTCTCCAGAGTATTGTTAAAGAACAAAGTCATAGTGTAGAATGTGTCCCAGAGAGGGACTTCATACCTTTCATACTGTGGTTGCTCTTCAGATCATATAAAATCTTCACCTATTACCAAAAGGAGACTTTGTTCTTGCAAAAAATATACAGGAAATATAAATAAGAATCTAACAATATTAACTTCTAAAGGAAGAAATAATTGGGTAAAAGAGAAAAGGAATCAAAGCTAGATGGTTTTGCATGGATTTTTCTGTTTCATGTTGATTTTTATCCACATAAACATGTTAATTTGAAGATAACCACACTGCAAGATTTAAAATTACAACTGTGACAGAAATATGAATGGACATAGATGGTATTATTATATCCCAGAAAGATCTGCCCTAATGTGACAGGCCAGGAAAGCCTTCCTGATGGAAGTGGTTCTTGAGCTAAGATCTAAAAAATAAGTAATAGTTAATGGGTTCAAAGAGCAGAGAAGAGTGTGGGAATCTGAGCTGAAAACCTGTTCAAAGTCCCTATGAGAGGAAAGAAATGAGGCTTTCACTAACTGAAAGAATGAGAGACAAGGCTGGACCAATGTGGTCAAGAGCAGGCTAGGCCATCTGGGGCCTCTGGGCCATGCTGAGAAACACTGTGCTGCTTCTCTTATGCTGAGAGCATTCAGAAGCTGTTACAGAGCTCAGGCAGATCTGAGGGGCCAGGAGAGCTCTACTAATGACCAGGGAAGGAAGGCCTGGTATGGTCACCACTCCTGTTCATAGAGAGAGGCATCAGCCCACCCACCTCCTAAATTTGCCTATAAAATCACACACAGGGATTGCTAACAGCCTTACACATATTTCAATTATGATCCATCAGTTGCTATTTGCTAAAAACATTACACAAATGGCACCGCGGATAAAGTTGTTATAGTCTAATTTACATTGCAAGTTATCTTTGTTTCTAGGCAACATGGCTATGCTGGGTAATAACAGCTCTGACCCACGGAGTCTTTCCCAATCTGCTAAGCGAAATGAACTAGGGAACCAATTTCTGTGTGCTCGGACCAGTAGCACAGCCTATTACATCCAGCCTGGGAATAAAACCCATTTTTAATGCACCATTTGATAAGAACACTTAACCTCAGTATGTGTTGTAATTAGAGAGATAATTAGAACTTCACTAGGACCTCTTAAGACTGGCAATATATTTGGAATTCACCTGGAATGAAAATTGCATTATCTAAGACCAATCCGAGGTGTTTTTTCCTTGAAACTTGACATGTCTTCTCTCCCTGCCCTCACATTTTGCAGTTGAAGAAATGTAAAGAGATAAGAATTTTATAAAAAGTGCATATCACAGAAGTCTAATAGGTTCACTTGAAAATTGCTTTATGGTTATTCAAAAAGGAAAAAAAATTTAATGTTAAAAATCTGTTTCAGAGGCCAAGCACAGAGAAAGACGAAGTGAGTCATATATGCAAAGAGAAAAGTCACTCTTGCATGAATCCACTCATAAAATGTTAATATATGCATAAGAAAATTGTGTTCCTTAATCTCTGAAGAAACACTTATCACTAAGAACCCTTTAATTCTTTTCCTGTGCTTGATTTATTAGCTTATGAAATTATGTTAATAGCTTTCATGTTAATGGTTGGGGGCTCAAATGACCTGATTTTAATAATGAAGTAATTTATGCAATAAATGCAATCAGCATCTATGAATCTCACTTAACAGAACATATTGGTGATTAGCCAGTGCTAAAGCAAACGACTGCCAGCATGGGTCCGCGCATGCGCTGCAGCAGAGCTGGCTGCGGGCGGGAGGTGAGGGGTTCTGAAGGCACAGATCTGAGCTGCAGCTCTTGGCCCCAGACGCTGCGCCAGAGAGCTTGAGACTGAATTCGAAATCAATTTACAAACTGTTAAATGAATCTGATATATCAGTGACTACAGGGCATTTGCATAGGAGGTGCGTGCCTGGCAGGGAACACGGGCATCTTTGTCGGTAGAGGGAGAGCAGCTTCTCGGAAAGAAGGTGTGGAGGACAGAAAACCTAGCCTTTGAAAATAACACTGCTTGGGAGGCCACAGAGCAGAGAGGAAGTGTTCCCAGGAGAAGCTGGAGGGGACAGGCGGCAGGAGGTAAGGACCGCCAATCCGCACTGTTGAGTGAAGTAGGTCAGACCCAGAAGGCTAAATATCACATGGTTTCTTCTAGTCACGAATAGAGCCAGCGAGACAGCTCAGTGGACTAAGTGCTGCTTAGGCATGCTCAAGGATCCCCAGCACCAGCGGTGCACGCCTGTAATCCCTGCTCTGGGGAGGCTGAAAATGAGGATCCCTATGAGTCTGAGCTGTTTAGTGAGACCTTGTACCAAATACATTAATAAAAGAAAGAAATGGAGAAAAAGACCCTGAATATAAATGAAGGAGAAATGGTAGGAAATAGAGAGGTAGACTTTTTAGACATAAGGAAGGGGACTAACTACAGGGAGAAGAGAAGAGAAAGGGATCGGAAAAAATATATATGTTTGTATGTATGTATGTATGTTGCTCAAGTGAATGTAATTTCTATGTATCCTAAATATATACAATTAAGAAGAGAATGCTGCCAGTCCTGCAATTGTAAAATCCACATCCTAGAAAAACATGGGCACTAGCATCACAGACCAGTATTGCTTTGGCTTTTGAGAACATTAGATTGAATTAATCTTTCGGGGAGTCCAGGGTCATTTATTTTTTTCCATTCCCGAAAAACCTAAAGCTTAGGAAAATTAGTCCATATCCGCGCACATGCATCCATCCTAGCACAAAGACCAGCCATGGTGGCTAATCTATCCTACCACAAAGACTCCACTGTAGCTTTAGCCATAGTGGCAAAATTATATTTTCTCTTTTCTTCCTTCAGCTATCACCAGGAAATAAATTTGTATTTGGGGCCAGTGAGATGGCTCAGCAGTCTAAAGTGCCTGCTTAGGCATGCTTAGGCAGCCTCAGGGACTGTGGATCGAATCCCGGCACCACATGCTGCTCCAACCCCACCTCCCAGGGCAGGCTGAGCTGGCCATAATATTTTAAAGAAAGTAAAAAATAAATTTGTGTTTCTTTCTTTACTGTTTGAATATTCCCCACAGGAGCTCTCCCTACCGACTAAAAGGCACTCGTCTGCTCTCTGATTTTCTAGAAGTAAAGGCATGTGA
>PVKN010008312.1:13878-25421 GCA_004027915.1 Capromys pilorides
CCCAAGGCTGAGTGGAACAGGGCAGAGGGCATCCAGTTCATGGCGGCAGAACAACCAGGGGAGCAGAGAACAACAGCCCTTTAAAAAGTCTCTTTGTGCTCAGTCACTCTGACGTGGGCCCATTGTACCCTAGGGTGGAACCAATCATACCCCAGGATGGGCCCTTGATCCCACTCTAGGGAGGAGCCAATCATATCCTAGGCAGGCCCAGGTCATGCTCTCGGGAGGAACCAACTGTACCCCATCAGTACTAAAACACATAATCCCGGTGGATCATGACTCATGTCTCAAACTCTAGAAGTCCCCGCCCCATGATTGCATGAGGCTTTGGGGGGACAACTAGATATAAACCATAACAGTCTCATTACGTAGTTCAGGCTGGCTTTGAACTCACTGTATACCCTAGGTTGACCTGGAACTCATTGGGGTTTTCCAGAGAAAATCCTCCTGCCTCGGCTCCCTAGTGCTGGGATTACAGGTGTTCGTCACCACACCCAGATGCTTTTTTATTTGGAGACATGGTGTCACTAAGTCCCTGAGTTGCCTAGGCTGGGCTTGACTTTGGCAGTCCTCCTGTTTCAGCCTCTCAGAATGCTGGGATTACAGGCAAGTTGCCACTATTCCAGGCTAAACCAGTCTTTAAATGCCCTAAGCACAGTTGGAGAGGGGTAATTGAAAGAATATTTTTAAAAACCCCAAGAAAAGTTAATATTAAATATGCTTTGGAACAATGTTAAGTAAAAAAAGTCCAAATTCTAAATTAGTTAAATTCTAAACTACAGTGTAATAACCCTTGGCTTTGAGATCAGAGGCTTTGGGTTTGTAACTTGGCTCCTGTTTCTCCCTATTTGTGGAATTGGTCAAAGTACTTGATTTTTTAAAGAGGGATTTATACTTATTTCTATTTTCCCAAATTTTAATGAATAGGTATTGTGATGGTTAAGTTGGGTTGCCTGGATTAAACATTTCTGGGTGTGTCTCTGAGGTTATTTTGGGGTGAGGTCAGACATTGAACTGATGGACCAGTGTGGGAAGCATCATCCAACCTGTTGAAGTAAAGAAAGAACAAAGAGAGAGGCAGTGTTAAGCCGGCCCGCTCTCAGCCTACTGCCTGCAGGACCTGGGCTATTGGTCTTCTGCTGTTCTTGAAAGAGGGTGATGCTTGCGGCTTTAGGTTCTCAGGCCTTCAGACTTGTTGAAACACCCACCCCTAGGTCTTCACCTTGCAAATAGCACATCATAGAACTTCCCACCTTGCAAAATCATGTGAGCCAACTCCTCATAATAAATCTCCCTCCCTCGCTCTCTATCTTAAAAAGATAGAAGATAGATAGATAGAGATTATATATATATATATATATATATATATATATATATATATGCATGCACAAGTATATACATAGTTCTGCTATTGGTTGGTTCTTTTTCTCTGGAGAACCCCAACACAGACATTAATTTTATTATAAAATCATAAGGTATATCAGTTGGGAAAATATATAAAGACTATACCTGACAAGAACAAAATATAAATCTTAAGTAGAATTTTAGTTCTTCATTCTAATTGTTAGTTGGCTTTCGTCATATCAAAAATAAGGGTCAACTTGAAATCTCATGCCTCACAGGAAAGTAAACCAAGATTCCATTCTTTATTCATATTTATATAATGTTGATTATAATTTTACTACACTGTGCAGAATGAGGTAAAATGCCTTTGGGAGGCTTCATGTGTCATCTGTAATAAGAGCTGCTATACCCAGTTCCATAATGTCAGCAATTAGAAGTGATGCCTTGCATTGCCGCTCTCATTGGTTGCCAAGCCTGGCATCTTGTGGAGATCAAATGAATCTTAAATCCCCCCCTCATTCATTTCCAGTATTGAAAAGACCCTAGAAATATACCTACTGACAGACATCTGCCCAAGGATGTTTGTGCTATTACCTCCAAGCACCAAGTCCAGAATTTTTACCCATTATAATAATTATGGTATGGTCACATTTTCAACAAATGTGGAATTAACTCAAAATAAATTAATTAACAGACTTGCAAGAGCACTTGCTCATAAGAGTACTCTTTAAATTATGTAAGGAGCTGGGGAGACAGCTCAGTGGCATAAGCGCCTGCCTGGCAAGCACAAGGTCCTGAGTTCCATCTCTGGTAGTGAGGGAAAAGATTAAAAAAAACAAAATAAGTAACTTAAGGCGCATCTTCTTGTGTATAACTTTGAGGATTATTTTGCATCTAGGCAGAATACTTAAGGCGCATCTTCTTGTGTATAACTTTGAGGATTATTTTGCATCTAGGCAGAATAATTTTTTAAAAAGAAAGAAATGATACATTTTCCTACGATCGATGTGGTTAGTACACGCCCAAGATGTATAGCTGTTGCTGTTGTTTCACTGGAATTTTGTGGCTTTTCATATTTTCCTGAATGACTATTGTTACATAGGTGACTTTCCCCTCACCAATTGGAGCTCTTGAGCTCACGAGAATACTTTCCTCCATTTCTGTGGCAAACATTAGACCTTGCAAGATAGGAAGGGACAAGTGGTATGTGTAATACTAGCAGGTGGGTTGGAAATGGGCAGCTAGTCAATGAGTGAATGGCATTTTATTGAATGCCAAATGAATGAGGGGGGGATTTAAGATTCATTTGATCTCCACAAGATGCCAGGCTGTGGTTCTGCACCCTCTCCCTTTCATTTTGGGAACCCACCTCTTCTGCTTTTATTTCTAAACTTCTCTCTATTTTGTTCCATGCAGCATCCTCTATTTTTGATAGAACACTGGCCAAATGTGGCCACTTCGGTCCCTTAGGAAGCTCTTTCAATCGCTCTGAAGAGGAAAGGGAAAGACACTCCTCTAACCCTGCCATGCTGAGAGGCCCCGCGTGTCCAGGGACACTGCCCTTCCGGTGGTCCTGAAGAATGCAGTAGCCAGCTCATTCTTTCCTCCTCAGATGGGCTTTGCCTTGGGTAACTCAGGAGGCCCTCACACCTTCTAACTTAAATTGTTCACAAGATGTTCTTTCTTCTGCGTCCTTAATTGGGAATATCATTCACTATTGCTGAGTAATTTAAACCAGGTTTCATGTCAAATGAAATACATTGAAATTCACTGCTAAAGCCAGTTATCCACATTTTTCTCTATTTTTTTTTTTACAAGAAATATATGAAAATTGTTCCCATTCAAGCCAGGGAGGCAATGCAAACATCTTTCTGAGCATGTGTTTCTATTTTTCAGCCCACACCTTACTGTACTCTTCAAGCAGTGCCAAGACTGGCTAGTTCTGTATTTAAACTTGTTTTGTGAAATGAATGGGTGACAGCAAAGAGTTTACTACTGTTGAAATAACTAACCCTGGGGTCAATGAATGTATTTTTCCAAAAATGGCCAGAAATAGATTATTTTTAAAATCTCAGTGCCTATATATAACATTGAACCACAGTGCTGTGGTTGAAAGTGTGGATTCTGGAGCTCAAGTAGCCTGGATCGGAATCCTGTCTCTCCTGTAATAGCTGTGTGACCTCAGGCAGTAACTTGACCCTACGGCAGCTTGCTACACTCATCTATAAAATGGAGAGAAAGACTCTCAGCTTTTCCCCCTTAGAGAACATTGAGCACAGCGTGTGACATGAACTAAGTATCAATCACTGTTATCAGTGATTAGGGTGATCATTTTGACCAGGCTCTGGCCTATCAATAAAATGCCATTCACTCATTGACTATAGAAACGATACCAGAAATCTCCAGTTAGGACTAAGAAGAAAATGTTTTACATCTTACTTCCTGTCCAAAAAATCCTTTTCTTTTTATTATTCAAAACCCCATTTGTGGGCTGGGAATATAACATCGTGGCGCAGCTCCCACCTGGCAAGCCTGGTGAGGTCCTGAGTTCCATTCCCAGTACAAAAAAAAAAAAAAAAAATTGATTCAGTACCATCTTAAAAGGATGCCAGGCCCGATAAAGGTCCAAGGGGTTGTATGTCTTAAGAGCCATGAGAAGAGTCAGCCAGAGAAGCGCGTCATTCATGTTTACAGCCTTTAACTCTGGTTGAGCTCTATAGTCTAACAAAGTGGGTGGTACTATCAGCCTCTCCAAAAACAAAAAGCCATCAGAGGCCGGGGAAAATGAAGATGGTTGCCCTTTCTTGCAAGTACTTTTCATCCCACTAAATATAGAGTAAAAGTTGCTGTCACTGAGTCAAGTTTGGGGGAAATGATGATGCGGTTGCAGAAGCAATTAGAAATGACTCATCTGCAGCAGCTTTGCAGCGTCATCCGTTCAGGGGAGGGGCGGAAGAGGTCAGTGTTTGTTCCACTTCCACCACATCAAGATTACTCTCCAACCTGACATTTCTTAATCTGAGTTTATTTTCTGGGCCATTAATTTGATTTCTCAATGTTTTCCAGCATTTAAAAGTCTCAGTTAAAAACAGCATCATCAACATCAATCATCATTTTTACTTCTTCCTTATTTTTTATCTCCTGCCATCTTGGTTTTATGAAAACCCTTTCTCTAGGCCTATTTTTGCCCAGCATCTGGCCTCTCTGCGTCCACCCAACCTAATCCAACTTAATAAATCAATTTTGAATCTCCTAAGAGAGACAAATTGAAAAGCAGGCAGCCCTGTGTTTCGTGACTTGCAGAAGCCAAAAGAATAGTAAAGTTGAAGCTTAATTTTATCTCTGTAGCTATTCTGAGCAGCAACAAACCAGGCTACCAACAGAACATACAACATTGAAAATAAAAAGCAGAAAAGCTCCCAAGCAGCATGTAATCAGCAGCAGTAGCCTCCCTCGCTAGCCTTTCCCGTCACCACATTCATTATTTCTGAGCTGAACTCTGTGGGGTGGGCGAGTGTGTGGCAGTGGTGGCAGTTCCCCCCACTGAACATGCCCTGCAGTGGATATAAATGCAGGTGACTTCTCTGAACCTTTATTTTAAGCAAATCAGATTCTCCAAAATACAGAAATCCATAAGTGAACAAAGGTTTACATTCAAAGGAAAGAAGAGGAAGGAGGGGAAGAGCAGTAGAGTTACAGGTTCCTCCCTGACCTAGTATCAAAAAAACTGTAAGTCACATCCGTCCAAGTGAATGTGTCTGAGTCCTAATATTTCCCCTGGTAGGTTTATTGCTTAGAGCACTAGGTTGAAGGTGCATATGTGCATGTGTTTAATGACTTGCCTGAGTATAGGCAAAACTCTGGCCACCCAGCCAAGAATAAGCTTCCTTGCATTTTCCTTAGACCACTTTCCAATCTGAAACTTCTTGGAACTCTCCATTTTTCTCATTGCCTGGTGTTAGCAGCAGCCCTAACTGTCTACCACTCAGCTGGATGCGTTGATGAATTTTGTAAATGTTTCCATGGCTTTCCAGAATACAAGAGCCAAACATATGTTTCCCCTGCCATACATCATGGAGTTTGATCCCCATTCTTAGGCCATGGAAAAGTTCTGCTCGCATGTGGAATACTTTGCAAGTATTACAGACACATGTTTAGGCAGATGGAGTGTGAGTTAGTAAGATCTATTTAAAGTATTTGGATGAAACAGAAAGGTAGGTTAGGCTACAAAAATCTGTATAACTTTTTAAAACCCAAAATTAATTATTTCCGCAAAAACAAAATTTTTTTGATACCTTAGTTTCCAGCTCTGCTTCTCAAAATTCATTAAAAGTTGGAGGTTATAGATGTGAGAAGCTACATAATTTCTCAATGTTTCCTTGACAAAAACAGTGAAACAGTTCAAATAGAAATGTCTCTCCAGTCCCAGGCTCCAGTGACTGCCCTGTAGAGGTGACTTCTCTGTACACATGAGTCCTCCTTTTTCTTCAAGGACAGAAGATTTATCACTTCTTTTATCACTTCTTTTTTCTTTCTCTTCTTTTCTCTTTTGTTCCTCCCTCCCTAAATGCATCATTCTTGGAGAATACTTGCCAAAACAGCACACTACTCCAGCTGTGTCATAGTGGCAAGGGTCAAAAAGCTTTCTGCAGTCTTTTTCTAAACAGGGAATGTTCCATGTTAGCTGTAGGGTCTTCAGGGACCACTGGTAATAGAGAATGACCACTGACACTACATCTACACCCATGAGCACATTTAGGGCTTCCACCGACCTTGCAAAATAGGAATGACTTCCACCCTTGTTTTGCAGAGAAGGTAACTAGAGTGCAGAGAGGAACAAGGTAAGGCCCCTTGGTTCATAGGTAGCAGAGCTCAGATGCCAAATTCTTCTCACAACATCAATTCAGTCTTGTATTCAGTTGTGTTGAAGGCACAGGTAGAGGAATGCAGAACAGACTTTGCAATTATAACTGACCAACTTACTTTTGTAGATTTAAGTGATTTTCCTTTTTTAAAAGCATATTCTATTTTAAAACTTATTATTATTCTCTTTTACTAATTCAAATGCTAGGACCTGAAAATATGAAAAGCACATCTAATGGTATGTGAAACAAGCATTTATTATCATAATCCAAGAATAATTGAGCATCATGAATTTTATTAGCAGAATGCACTATAATAATAAATTAAGAGGAAGATATAGGATTTTACTAATATAGTGCAAAAAGCAATTTATATAACATAGTAAGTATTCATGAAGAAATTTCCAAACACAATAAAAAGAAAAGGAAATTCTTAAACAGATAAAAGCTAATTTATCAGATTCATCGGAAAGCAATAAAAATTAAATTTCCATTAAAATCAGAAACAAGATTGAACTTCCCAGTAAGACTATTGTCATTTTTTCAAAAGTTTTGGAGTTGGCTAAAACAGTGGGATCTTGCCAACACAAAGGTGGGGATACAGAGAGCTACATGGAGCTGGAGCCCAAGAAATACACATGCAAATGCCCCTCAGGCCCTGGGGTCAGGAACTCGGAAGTGCATGTATAGGTGCTGATTTTGTGATGCCTGGTGCTGCAGCTGAACAGAGGACAGAGCACACATGAGGTTGAAGGCAATGGGATGGAAGCCAGCCAAACAGAAACTTTACTGAGTTCACTAAGTTCCCAGAGAATCCACCTTTGGGTTTCTACACCCTACTGAGAGTCATACTCTAGGACTCTATGAAATGAAGATAGACCACCCTAAAAGAGTCCTAAACAAAATATTCTGTAACCAAGAATTACCAAGGCTATAACAAGCTTGTCTTAATGAAATTAACACACTTTAAAGGAAGACAGTATAGTTAATTCTCTATACCATATTTCATCTGCAACATTTAGCATGTGGTTTTAAAAAATGACTAAACCTGCAAAGAAGCAGATGGTTAGATCCATAATCAAGCAGTGGGGAGACAGATATTTAACTAATCCAGATGTTAGGATTAGCAGGCAACGATTTAAAAATACCTATTATAAATATGCTTCAGGATGTGAAGTAAAACATGAGTAAATATGAAGAAATGAGAACTCTCAGTCAAAATATTAGGATGATAAATAAGAGCTGGTGGAAATAAAAGAGATGAAAAATTTGAAATAAAAGCTCACTGGATAGCAGATTAGACATGGCAGAAGGAAGTGTCAGTGGCCTTGAACACATTTTCTAAACTGATGTCTGTAGGGTAAGACAATTGAAATCAAAGTGAACAAAATCTCAGTTATGTGTAGGACAGTACAAGATAGTATAGCATGCTGTAAACAGAGATACAAGACAGGGGAAAATAGAGGAAATGTTTAAGAAATTTTAGCTGAGAATTTTCTAGAACTAAAATATTAATTCATCAAGAAAATCTCATATAGGTGCATCACAGTCCAAACTGCTGAAAACAGAATTAAACATAAAACTATAAAACAGAGTGGAGAAAAAAAACATTATTTAACAAGAAACAAAGGTAACTAGAGACTGCATACAGAAAGCAATGAATGTCAGAGAACAGTGGAACGATATCTACCCCAGAGCACTGTCAACACAGGACAACAAAGATATTGAAAACGTTCTTCAACAAAAGAGATTTAAATAAATTTCTGGATCAAAGACAACTATGAGAATCCATTATCAATAGACCACACTTCAAGACAGGCAAATTGGAATTATCCAGATTGGAGGGAAATGACGAAAGACAGAAACTCAGTTATTCAATAAGAAATAAATTCCACCAGTCATAGTAAAATACATGAATAAGTATAAGAGCCTGCCTCTTGATTAACAAATTTCTTTAAAATAAAATTGACTGTTTAGGTCAACTATTGGAACATTGTATGTTGTGTATTATAACATAATGAAGTGAAACGACAGGCAACAATTCATAACAGAGATATATAGAACTGTATATTTGCAAGATTCTCATACTTACATAAAGTGATACAAAATTAATTTAAGTAGATTTTGTTAATGATTTATGCTATAATGCCTAGTGTACTATTTTAAAAAAAATACAAAGAAAAATAACTAAAGAGCCACAAGAGGTTCAACAATTGTCCATACCTATCATATCATACATAAACATAAAAGAACTTTAATACTTTGTACTGTATAAAAACTGTCAAAGTGGATTGCAGATCAAGGGCTTGGATCCTAAAGGAGGCTTCTGGCCAAAGGATAGGTGAGAACTTTTTTTGTGGCCACCTCAACTCACCCTGGGGGGTAGGGCTGATGCTGCATGGGGTGCCAGGTATCCAACTGGGGTCCCTGTGTGCTTTGCCTAAGCTTGCCTGTGTGAGTGCTTTAGACCACTGAGCTATCTCACCAGCCTGTGAGAACTTTTTATAGTGATGTATAAGTAACTTTTTTAAGAAAGTAACTTTTGACTGAGATGGCTAAATAGATGGTTATATCCATCAGAAGCCTTTGGACTTGCATTTAGTAAATATACATCTCACTTTGTAAATTTTGCCCAAATTAAAACCCAAGTCAAGAAAACCATAAGAACATATATGAATCATAGATTAGTGAATTTAAAGTTTGAATAGAAATTTATTCCAAGTATTACACAAAAACAAAAAAGTAAAATACAGAATAAATGGGAAGATAAATAACAGATTCAGAAATATTTGAAAAACTTTTTCTGTGATTTTTAAACTAGCTAGACACAGATTGCAACAGAATCAATATTTCAAAAAATAGAAAAAATGTTTTCAATTTTGAAAAAAAATATTAGCTCTTGGTCTGACACAGTAATAAGATGTATAGGGCAAATATTTTTTTTTTTAACAAAATAATCTCTACCCAGACATGCTGCGGTAAAATGTCAAAGAAAATCCTAACAGCTTCAAGGAAGGAATATAAATGTACAAAAGAACAAGAATGAGATTAACATTAGACACTGATGCTGCTAGTAAAATGCAATAAAGCAATAGCTTCAAAGTTATGAAAGAAAATAACTAAACTAGGTATTTCATACCAAGCCAAGCTGTTTAAGTGGGAGGATGAAGACATGTACAAAGATTACCACTGTAAGGTTGGTTTTCCTCTTCTTTTTTTTCATTTTATGTATTTGGTACAGGGTTTCTACGCATTTTGGACTCATAGAGATTCTTCTGTTTTCAGCCTCTCCAGCGCTGGGATTACAGGTATGCGCCACTACAGCCAGACTGGGTCACAGGCTCAGCCTACCCCAGGGGCAGGGCCGGTGCAGCATTCAGGACTTGGAATTGAACTCCGGTCCCTGCACTTACCAAAGCAGGCACTTATTACACTGAGCCATCTCACCATCCCTTGGTTTTGCTTTTTTTTTTTTTTTTTCAGGACCGAGGTTCAAACTCACAACCTTGCACTTACCGATCAGGCACTTGGGCCATGGAGCTATCTCCCCAGCCCCCCTTGGTTTGCTTTTCAATAGCTAAAAATCAGAGGCAACACTGGAGGAATAATAGAGGAACAGAAATATAAATTATGGCATATTCAAGAAATTACACATTAAAAAAACAGCTAAATGAAGTTAAGAGTTAATTCTGATAAGTGTCACAAAATCAAGCTCTAAGCGGGCATTACAGCATGGTGCCATGTGTACAATGAAACTGTCATCCTCGTTGCCAACCTCAGCAGCCCCGAGTGCACCAATGTGCCATGCTCACTGTTAAGTTGTTTAGGTATTTTTGACTCACTTAATGATCAGAGAAACTCTGTGAAATGAAGTATCAGGGTTGGTGTTTTACAACAGAGACAACTGACATTCAGAGAGACCCGATAATGTGGCGCAGGTCACACAGCTAACAAGTGACAGAGCTGGAACGTGAATCCAGGTAAAGTAGCTCAGGCCGCACAGTGTGACCCCGCAAGCAGTGCTGTGTGTTATTCACAGATCCTGCTGCACAGCAAAAGTAGGGAGACGAGGATGGGAAGATGACACCAACTTCAGGAGAGAAATGTGCCCTGGGAGGGAAGGAAAGGAATCAGGTGAGGGAGAGATGTCTGTTCCATCTGGAAAATCTTCTCTCATTAACAATGGAAAGGGTGGGACTGGGGAGATAGCTCTGTGGCACAAGTGCCTGCCTGGCAAGTGCAAGGTTGTGAGTTCGAACCTGAAAATAGAAAAAGAAAAAAATACAATGGAAAAGACAAAGAAAAAAGTGAACAGAAGGATAAAAATGGAAACAAAACTTTAGCAAATATGGAGGGGAAGAGGCTTTCCTTGAAGGGAGCTGAGATGAATGAGAAAAAAAAGAATACAGATCTATCATGTACAGGCACAAAGTCCCTATGATGAATGTGATCATTATGTATATCTAAAGTGTACTGATAAAGTTAGGTTTTTTTTCTTTTTAAATGGACAGCAACCTTGGCAAAATATTAATACATTTTCAGGAATCAGGAAGCTGCGTGTGAGCACCTATATTTTTATCCTCTGTGATTTGCTGTGTAAACTAAATCAAAATAAAAAACTAAAGTGTGATAAAGTTCTAATATGTCTCGATCCTAGTGGTGTTATTAGAGAGCAGCCTTGTTCAGAGATCATGGGTAATGTCATCAAGATTTCGTGAAACAGAAACGAAAACCTCAAGACCCAGGACTTCTGAGAGGAGAGCTGCAGTTCTATTGCTTACAGCATGAAGTATAACTTTTATCCTAAACCAAAGGGCAACTCCCAAATTCATTGGGTAAATCACAGTATTATAAATTTTATCAGCCAGTATTTCATCAAGTGAGTTGGGAGCACAATTTCTGCCCTGTCTTTTGTTCTCATTTTGCTGTAACTTGCTTTTGCAATTTGGATATTGGATTAATTTCATCCAACGGAAAACCACAGCCAAGCAATTTAGATGTTTTGCCCTCATGTTTTAAATGCGAAAAGTTTCCCCAAGCAATCAATACCATTGTTTACTATGTAGTTCATTTGTCAGGATGAAATTTTATTTAATCAGACCAAACGGAGAGAACATACTGATAAAATTTAATTTTTTTACATTTCTCACGTGGAGGTGACATTTTAAATAATCAACTGCATAATTAGTATTCTTATCTTATTATTACACCAATTAGGTTTTGCTGAGTTCTTAGAGGGCAAGTGATACATCAGTCTAATAATATCTGATTTTCTTCGACAAATTTTCAGTACTTTATATTAAATACAGGACTCTATTATAAGAGTGAGAAAAAAAA
>PVKN010008313.1:0-25324 GCA_004027915.1 Capromys pilorides
TGCTGTTACTCAGGTGAGCGATGTCCTTGGAGATGGTGAGAAGTATTTTGCTTCAGACATTTTAAAACCAAGGTCAACTAGATACGTTGCCCTGAAGTGTGTGAGAGAGAAGCGGAGGATGACACCAAGTTTTCTGCTTATGCAGCTAGAAAGGATGAAGCTACCATTCCTGCTATGGGAAGACCCAAGGGGCAAGGAAGCCAGAAGTTTGATTTTTGGACATGTTAATTATGCTAATTAATTAATTAATTTTTTTTGTGGGGGGACCGGGGTTTGAACTCATGACCTTGTACTTGCCAGGCAGGCACTTGTGCGATAATTAAGTTTTGAGTAGAGGTATGAGGAAGAAATTTGTATGTGCCAATGTGAAGTGTAGGGAAGAAATCTGGCTACAGAACTGTGTCTAGGAATGTTGGTGTACAGCACAGATCGGATGTGGGCATCCAGGACCTGTGTGAGGGAAGGGAAAGCCATAGGAGCAAGCCCCAAGCTTCTGAGGCTTAGAAGGGAGGAAGCCAAAGAGGATGAGGAGAAGGAGGTGAGCCCAGGAGTATGGTGTCCTGGAGTTTCAAGAAGGACATAAGAGGCTGAGTGCGATGTTGTGAGCTGGAAGAGTGGGGACACTCAGAGGCACAGGTTGGTGGGGTGCTAGGATAAAGAGGGATCAGAAATAGGAGTACAGGGGGCTGGGGAGATAGCTCAGGGGTCTAAGCGCCTGCCTGGCAAGTCCAAGCACCTGGGTTTGATCCCTGGTACCATGTGCTGTGCCAGCCACTGAAACCAGGCGTGGTGTTGTGTCTGAGCTATGTAGTGAGACCCTGTACCAAGTAAATAAAAAGATTTTTTAAAGGCTTTAAAAAGAAATAGGAGTACAGCCAAAAATAAACTGTTTTTTGTTTTTAGGGTGGGGGTGGATAAGGTATAAAGCAGGCAGAGGATGAAGTTGGAGGGAGATCAGGAGATTATGTCAGGCTTCCCGCAGAAGGGGAAACTACCCTGCAGGAAAGGAGAATCCAGGGAACAATGTCCTTGAGTATTGAAAGGGGAGGGACCCGGGCACAAGAGGAAACTCACAATTCACTCATCTTCTGCTCTTGCTGCCAAGAGGGGAGTTGGAGGAGCTGCCCCAAGAAGGCAAGGGCCAAGGGACTGGAGAGATAGCTCTGTGGCACAAGTGCCTGCCTGGCAACTGCAAAGTCATGAGTTTGAACCCTGGCCCTGCAAAAAGAAAAAAAAAAAAGAAAAGAAATAAGGCTTTGCGCCACAGGAAGATAGCTCTGTGTCAAAAGTGCCTGCCTGGCAAGTGCAAGGTCGTGAGTTTGAACCCCGGTCCCGTCAAAAAAAAAAAAAAAAAAAAAAAAAGGGTCCAGTGAGTGGCCAGGGCAGGTGTGCAAAGGGCTTCAGCATGCACCTTCAGCGATGGTATGGGTGTTGGTTGGCAAAGGGAGAGTGGCCCCACAAGAACGAAGGCCTTTCTCTGGATATGAATGAGCTGATTTTTCTAGATTGGGAGGGGTACCTTAGGCCCTTATGGAGCGAAAGGCTGGCCTGCACTGCTTTGTTGAGCTGTTCTTAACAAAGGGCGAGTCCTGTGACGTTCACAGACAGTAAACCGAGAAAACCGAGAACAATCAGCTTGCTCAGAGTGCAGAGAACCACTGCAAGGAGTACCTGTCTTGCCCAGTCCTGCTTCTCGGCTTAGGGCTCAAAGCCTCCTTCCTCCTCCACCTCCTCCAGCCCCTTCCTCCCTCCCTCTGCATCTCCATGTTCTTCAGTTTCTCTAGGCCTGGGATGAGAAGCAGGGAGGGAGGGCCTTGGCTCTCATGCTGCACTTAGGTTTGTGCTCCTTAGCGACACACATGGCTCGCCGCAGCCTGGGGAGAGTCCCTTTCTGGGTCCAGCTGTGCCTGCAGAGAGCTGCACGACTGGGCCATGTCTTCTCTCTGGAACAGTTTTACCATCTGCAAAAAAACGTATTTGGTGGAATGTGGTGGGATAAAATGAGGTTGGCAAGTTCGAAGTGGTGACTTTGATTCCTAGTACCCAAAACCCATTAGCTGGCCGAGGATGTGAGCACGGGCCAGTCTGACCCCGCTTTACCTCTCTGACAGCTGGCACAGAGTGGCAGGCGCTTGAACATATCATGAGGTCTAGAAGCCAGAAGACTGGCAAACCATGGGCTACATCCTGATGGCAGCAGTTTTGTAGCTTCCTCTCTGGCATCTTTTGCTTGTCCCTAGAGTATTAATCCTACCCACACTAAGTCCCATGCCAGGTCCCGAGGCATCTGCCGGGCAACGCTGTGCCAATCTGGTTGTGCCTTGGAGGCGTGTAGGGTGCTCCTATCTAATAGTTGCAAGGGCTGTGGCAGGTAATCAGTTCTCCAAAGTCCTCCTGTCACCCTCCCTCTTCTCTTCTAGTTGTGGGATGGCATGAGGGACAGGGCCCAGAGATTCTCCCCCGCAAGGGCACTAGCTATGAGACAAAAAAAGGCTGGGACAAAAGGCCTGTGGGAGCCCCTGTGAATAGATTAATGAGATCTCCATACAGAAACCCCACAATGGGATTCTCCACTCCAGCCCTTTGTCCCAGGCTGAGATAATAGGGCCTTGCCGAGAAGGGAGAAGGGCGGCATTACCAGCTCCACAGAGCCACTGTCCAGCTGCCCCTCCTCAGCCCTGCCCCCATGCCGTTTGGCCCAGGCCCTTTCCCCGTAGGTAATGAGATCCAGAATTAGAATAACAAATCTTGTAAGATCCTGAAGGGGTCTTGGGGAATAAGAGGGACATGTTGGCATTTTGTGATTGGGGTCCTTTCTGATTCCATCTTGCATAAAATTTAAAATTTTTTAGAAATGTTTTTGGGGCTGTAGTGAAAAAGAGATTAAAGCCAGGTGCAGTGGTATGTACCTATAGTCCTGACTCGAGAGTCTGTGGCATAAAGATAGGGATTTGAGGCCAACCTGGGCAACAGAACAAGATCCTGTTTTGTAAAAAAGACAAGAACAAACAAAAAAAAAGGGCAAGTTTGAGGCCTACTCATCTAAAAACTGTCAGTTAATAGAAGTACAGCTTAGAGAGGTTAGAGAACAAAATAACATGCCCATGGGTGGAATATGCTCTCCAAGGATGCTGAGGTTGGGGTAGGGACAGTGTATTTATGCCTGATGTCAGACCTGGTTCATAGAAAGCCCAGGGCCCATGGGGTGGCAGGAGCACCCACAGGACATGTGGGCAGCAACAGCATGGGGTAAGTAGGCACTTGAGGGTTTGGGCCAGGTGTGAAGGCTCCTTCACCTTGTTCAGCACTCCTGGAAGCCTTCTAAATATTGGATTCTTTTTTTTTTTTTTTTTTTTGGCAGAACTGGGGATTGAACTCAGGCCCTTGTGCTTGTCAGGCAAGCACATACTCTACTGAGCTATCTCCCCAGCCCTTGTCTTCCTAAAAATAAGAGGAGCTTTGGGCCAGGGAGATAGCTCAGTGGAATAAGTGCTTGCCTGGCAAGCACAAGGTCCTGAGTTCAATCCCTGGTACCACAAAAACAGAAAAAAAAAAGAAAAGAGGAGCCTTAGGAATTATTTTTCTACATATAAATTTTTTGACCTATTTATTTATGAATGGGGGTCTCACTACATTGCCCAGGCTGGCTGTTTAGGGGTTGTGTTTTTGTTTTTTTTTTGGTGGCAGGCTCGGCCTACCCTGGAGGCAGGGTGGTATGGCATGTGATACCAGGGATTGAACCGTGGTCACTGCACTTGTCTAAGCTTGCCTAAGCAGGTGCTTTAGACCACTGAGCTATCTCAGCGGCCCCAAGTTACCTGTAAGTTTGAAGGCTGTGCTCTGTGGTTAAGAGCCAGGCAGGCCTTCCCAAACTGAGCAGTTGCTGAAACGTGTTTTCTTACCACCAGGGAAGGCCACAGAACCCAAATAGAGAATTGTCACTGCAGCTCGTAGGCCAAGGTGACAACTGGGTCAGGGCAGGCTCAAGGACTAAGGTGGGTGAGCCATCAGGCCCTTTGGTGTATCTAGACATAGGTAAAGGTGAAAACAAAGGCAAATAGCTTCATTTTTACCCCCTAGCTAAAATGTGAAGAAAATGACCTACCGTGTAGGTCATTTTCAACCCTCAGTGTAAGTCTGAGGGTTATAACTAGTGGTATAGGTGAGGGGTCAGGGACAAAGTCCCCTCTGTGCAGGAGGTGCATCATGGAGGAGCGTGGGTGTGACACTGGATAAATAGAGGCAGAGAACTGGAACGGAGTACCCAACACAAGAGTTTCTGATCTGGAGCAGTTGCCAGAGTGTTGGGTGAGTGGGTGCAGATTTGGATGGATGTAACTAGAGGCCAGGGCAGGTACTGGTGGGAAGGAGTCTGCTCAAGTCCTTGGGGAATGAGGGCTGGAGGAGAGGATCTGGAGGCAGGAGGAAATACCTCCCTGTGCTGTCTTCTGACACAGGGTCTATCTTAGTCTCTTTACAGTTGAGGGGACAAAATACCAAACACCCAACAGCTGCAACTTAGGGAAGAGAGGTTTGTTTGTTTGTTTGTTTGTTTCTTTCTTTATTGTCTTTTTGAGACTAGGTCTCGATATGCAGTTCAGGCTGGCCTTGAGCTCACTTTTGTAGCCCAGGCTGGTCTTGAACTCACACTGATCCTCCTGCCTCTGCCTCTCAAGTGCTGGGACCACAGGTGTGTGCCACCAAAGCCCAGCTAAGAGAGGTTTATTTTGACTCAGTTTTAGTCCACAGCCTGTTGGTTCCAAGGCAACAACAGCATGGCAGAAGGGGACACTGGAAAGGGGGGCCACACCCTGGTAGTCGGGAAGCAGATAGACAGAGGGAGAAGCCAGAGACAAAACACCCCTCTAGGCCACACTCCCAGTGACCTACCTCCGAGCAGGCTCCACCTCCTCTCAGCACATTCTGCCATGAACTCGGCAATGCATGAACCCACCGAAGAGTACACGGCACCCTCGAACCAGTCATCTTCCACACACATGAACATTCTAGGGGATATTTCAGATCCAAACCACAACAGTGACACTCTTTTCCCTGGCTTGCCTGGTCGAGTCTGTTCAACATAAATCCTGTCATCAAGGGCAAGTCTCTTTTATCCCTATTTAAAACTAAGGAGTCAAACAGATAACACCAAACAAAACCATACACAAAACCAAAAAACAGGTTTTGTTTGATGCAGGAACACAATTTATATAACTTTGTACATCTGTATAACTTCGATGTTACCTCATACAACCCTGCAACCAGAACTACTCATGATTTCTGATGTGCTAGGAAAGCACCCCTTTGACACCACTGATGCCTCTGATCTTTGAAGACTCCTCAGCAAGAGCTGGAAAGCTGCACGTCACCTTCTGCCCCCATCTCAGTCAGTCTCTGTTCTTCTCTCCTGCCTTACTGTGCCCGGTGCCACCTCTCACACTGGAATAATGCAGCCTCTAGAATTCATTCCCTTAAAGTGTCTCGGGCCTCCTCTAGGGCAGTATAGATGAGTAAATCATTTTATTTTTAAAGACTGTCTTGTGCCACTAATGTCAGGTCACAGGGAGCAGTGAGATGAGAGGTGCTGTCAAGCAGCTGCTATAAGGCCACATGTACAGAGCCTGAGGAAAGACTATCTTCAGACCATCTGCCTGCCTTTATCCTCCACCTGGCTGAACCACTCTGTTCACCTTTCAGTCTAACACCATACCTGGCAAAACCCTTAGATTTACACAATTAAGATCTGCTGAAGAAGGATTTGAGTAGCTCAGTCCCTGCTTAGTATGTCTGAGGTCCTGGATAGGACTTTTAGCACTGGAAAAAAATTTTTTGGCTGAAGAATGAAGATATGATTCTGTTAATAACTTACCAAAAGCTTCATTCTGAGAAATATGGGCTATTAAGTCTTCAAAATGTTATCCTAGCATCAGTCTAGCCCATGGGAGCCATGTACCTGGACAGTGTGATTCTTTGGTGTTTGACTTCTGCTTTGATTGGTGCTGGAGGGTTGCATAGGAAAGAGCCTCAGAAAGTGTTTATTATGGCACATAGGTCCAAAAGGTCATTGTTTATTTCATCTCACAGATGTTTCCCAAGGTTCAAAGTAAAAGTTCTAACCTCTCTGTATCAGGAATGTTTTCACTTCTTTTGAAAAAGGTATTTTTTATTTTGCAAGGTGAGTCTGATCATATCTTATTTCCTTAGTGATTGAGAAGTGCACAGACGAGCTAGAGATCCACTTTCTAGGATGTGTGTGGCTGTGTACTCCTCCAGCCTATGTCCTACCCAGTTTCTGGTTCAAATACACTGGTGGTGTAGTGACACCCTGGGGATGAGGCACATGGCAGCACCTGCCCAGGGCACAGCCTTTATGTGCATGGGATGAGGTCTGGAACTCAGGTGCTCTGATTTCCATGGTTAGCAGCCAAAAGAAACTGAGTGGGAAGGAAGTATATGCCTTTGGGCCAGCCACTGTGGTTTGCCATAGACACCTCTGACCTCAGGCCCAAAGGAGGCCTTGGAATCTCAGGGAAGGCTGAGGGGACACAGAGCATTTAGGCATTTTGAACTAGTGGGCCACTAGGCTAGGCGCCCTGGACGGGCAGCCCATAGTTGGTGAGCAGTGAACACCTGGTGCCACATGAGCCTTGCCTAGGTTTGACTCTTCCTACTGCCTGACCCACTAGGTGTGAAAGTAAGAAACATGTGTCCTTCAGAGGGCATGGCTGGAATGGTCAGGACAAAATAATCATTGCTTGCAAGGTGAAAGGCCAACTACATTGTTTCTGGTTTCTCTGGGTTCTGAGGAAAATATTCCCAGGGGCTGGCGAGACAGCTCAGCGGACTAAGCACCTGCTCAGGCAAGTGTCCGATCCCTGGCGTGCCACACCGGCCTGCACCATGTGCTGAGCTGACTACCGAGAACTGGCTTGGTGGTGCACGCCTGTAATCCCAGCGATAGGGAGGCTGAAAACAGTAGGATCACTGCTAGTCCAAGCTGCGTAGTGAGACCCTGTACCAAATACATTAAGAAAAAATTATTCTCAGATGACTTCAGTCTTGGTCAGAATAAGTATTTGGTATCAGGAGGGAAGGCGCCTAGGAGAATAGGAGGGTAGGTGGTGGTTCCTGGGAGACCAGCCCATCCCTGGCAGCATTAAAGAGAACAGTTGGTGGCTCCTTTAAGGACCTCACCAGGCGCTCCTTTCCCTCCTGTCTGCAGCTCTGTCGAAGATGCACTGGACACCGGAACACGCCCAGCCACTCAACCAGTGGCCAGAGCAGCACCTGGACGTTTCCTCCACCACCCCATCACCAGCCCACAAGCTGGAGCTGCCCCCAGGGAGTCGCCAGCGCTGCCACTATGCTTGGGCACACGACGACATCTCCGCTCTCACTGCCTCCAACCTCCTCAAGCGCTATGCAGAGAAGTATTCTGGGGTTCTGGACTCGCCCTACGAGCGCCCAGCCCTGGGCGGCTACGGTGACACCTCCTTCCTCAATGGCACCAAGGGGGACACCGAGCCCTGGCCTGGGCCAGAGCCACCCTACCCCTTGGCCTCACTCCACGAGGGCCTCCCAGGAACGAAGTCGGGCGGCGGGGGTGGCTCCACTGGCCTCGGGAGTTCCCCCGTTTTAGCCGGGAACCTGCCTGAGCCCTTGTACGCAGGCAACGCGTGCGGAGGTCCGTCAGCGGCGCCCGAGTACGCAGCGGGCTATGGCGGGGGCTACCTGGCGCCAGGGTACTGCGCGCAGACCGGGGCCGCGCTGCCCCCGCCGCCCTCAGCCGCGCTCCTGCAGCCCGCGCCCCCGCACGGGTACGGCCCCTCGGCGCCTCTGTACAACTACCCGGCGGGCGGCTACGCGGCGCAGCCCGGCTACGGAGCGCTTCCGCCCCCCGCCGCGCCCCCGGCTCCCTACTTGCCTTCGGGTCTGCCCGCGCCCACGCCCCTGCCTGCGCCGCCCCGGCCAGCGCCCGCCTCCTACGGGTTTCAGGCGGCCACTGCGGGAGCGGAAGCCAGCGTGTCGCTGAAGCGCAAGGCGGGAGACGAGGGCGCGGAGGGCCGCTACCGCAAGTACGTCTACGAGCCCGCCAAGGCCCCCGCGGCCGACGGCGCCTCCTACCCCGCCGCGGATAACGGCGAATGTAGGGGCAACGGGTTCCGGGCCAAGCTGCCGGGGGCCGCGGAGGAGGCGTCGAGCAAGTACGGCGGCGGCGTCCCCCTCAAGGTCTTGGGCACCCCTGTCTACGGCCAGCAGCTCGAGCCCTTCGAAAAGTTCCCGGAGCGGGCTCCAGCCCCGGCGCCCCGTGGAAGCTTCGCCGTGCTCTCGGGGGAGCCTCCCAAAGGTGCGGACGCCGGGGCGCTGGAGCTGGTGACCAGCAAGATGGTGGACTGCGGGCCGCCGGTGCAGTGGGCAGACGTGGCGGGCCAGGGTGCGCTTAAGGCGGCGCTGGAGGAGGAGCTGGTGTGGCCCTTGCTCAGGCCGCCGGCCTACCCCAGCAGCCCACGCCCGCCGCGGACAGTGCTCCTCTTCGGGCCGCGGGGCGCGGGCAAAGCGTTGCTCGGCCGCTGCCTGGCCACCCAGCTGGGCGCGACCCTGCTGCGCCTGCGCGGTGCGAGTCTGGCCGCGCAGGGCGCCGCCGAGGGTGCCCGCCTCCTCCAGGCCGCCTTCGCGGCTGCGCGCTGCCGCCCGCCGGCCGTGGTCCTTCTCTGTGAGCTGGACGCGCTGCTTCCCGCCCGGGACGACGGGGCCTGCGCGCCGGGTGCACTGCAGTCCCAGCTCCTGGCTTGCCTGGACGGCGGCTGCAGCGCGCGGGCAGACGGCGTGCTGGTGGTGGGAACCACTTCGCGGCCCGCGGCTCTGGATGAGGTGACCCGCCGGTGCTTTGCCCTCCGCTTCTACGTGGCGCTGCCGGACGGTCCAGCCCGCGGGCAGATCCTGCAGCGGGCGCTGGCCCAGCAGGGCTGTGCGCTGAGCGAGCGGGAGCTCTCGGCCCTCGTGCAGGGCACCCAGGGCTTCTCCGGAGGCGAGCTGGGGCAGCTGTGCCAGCAGGCGGCGGCCGGGGCAGGCCTCCCGGGGCTACAGCGCCCCCTCTCGTACAAGGACTTGGAGGTGGCGCTAGCCAAGGTGGGCCCGAGGGCCTCCCCCAAGGAGCTGGACTCGTTCGTGGAGTGGGACAAAATGTACGGCTCCGGACACTGATGGGGCCGGGGGCTGAGGGGCGGCGCAGGAGCCGCCTCTGCTTGGGGCAAATGTCTTGAACAAACCGGGCCGGGATGGGTCCCGCGTGGCGCATGTCGGGTGGGGGACAGGACGGCTCTGCTGGTGGATGTTTTTCATGGGAAAGAAAATGCTTCTGCTAGGCAGATTGATGCCACGTGCGCCGTGTACTCAGGTTTTTCCTATTTATTGTAGACGGGAAGCTCGCCATCTCCGCCCGGCGGAAGGGGCAGACCTGCGTGGGCTAGTGCCCGAGCCTAAGGTGCTCCTGCTCTCCTTTTGTCTGCTCACCCTCTGAATGGCACCTACACCTCCCCCACCCCCACTTCTCTGCATTTGCTTAGTCTTTCCTGTCGCTTTGTCACTGACCTCCCCCACCAAGCTGTCGCAGCTCTTCTACTCCTTCCTGTTCCCATCTTTTCATCTATCACACTCTGTTCTTCTGTCTGTCCTGTGTGTTTGGGCGTCCCTGTGCCTCTTGGTCCCAGGGCTTTAATGCCCCTCCCTACCTTCTGTCCCTCATTCACGCTGCAGTGTCCTTTTGCAGGAGATCTGGAGGCCCAGGGCTGAGGAGGAAGGGAGTGGGGAACCCCCTTCCCACTCCCTTATCCCTTACCCAGCTGAAAATCTGGGTCTGGGGAAAGGGAATAAGCCAAAACAAACCAAAAAACCTCCCAAAGAGTTTTGGGGGCTTGTTTTTGAGGGAAAGTCCCAGAAATGTAGCTTAATATTTAGGCCTTTTATTTTTGTAAGATGTGTAGAATTTGCTGTTTTCCTTTTTCTTTTGGCAACTCAGGAAGAAACTGACCTCAGAAAGAATGTTGGACTTCGGCTGCTCTCCTTTGTGTCCCCTACCCCCCACCCTGGGGGAGCAAATTCTCCCAGAAGATTCAGAAAGAGACTTGTGGGGAGGGCAGAGGAAGACCCAGATCCTCACTTAGTCCTGGGATGTTCCTGGGACAGAAGCAGAATGTATTCCTAAGGGCTTCCTTCTCCTCAGGTGCCAGCTTGTAGGCAGGGATGCCCCAGAGAGGGTGTGGAATTTGAAGCAGGCAGATCTTGCTTCCTTCCTGCTGTTCTTCCCTTTGCGCCTATGCTTCAGTTTCAGCATTTCTGTGAAAGGTTATTCAGAGTTGGGCTTTTCTTGCTCATTTCTTGTTCTACCAAGAGTGCCCAACAGGAAGAAGACACAGGCACAAAGTCCCCAGGGAGATCATCCCATCTGTCCCCTGCCTTGCAGAGGTCCCCAGTTTAGGCTAAGAGCATTGTTGCTTAAAGAGGGCTGGTCTGGCCTCCAGCATGAGTCAACACAGAATTGACTCCTACCTTCAGCTGCCCTCTGTGCTGGGGCCTTTGAGGAGGGGTGTCCCTCACTGGCTCTGGCTGGCTGGGACACCTGTTCTGTAGTGGGTGGGGCAGGGTGGTTTTCCCTCACGTGCAAGTGGGGTTAGTGTATGTAGGTGGGTTCCAGCCAGCTTGAAGCCCTACTCTCTGGGAAACATTCCATATTCCTCTCCTTCCCACTAGTTTTCCTTGATGGGCTTCACCCTCCTACGAATCTCACAATTCTGAGTTCTGGTCCAAAGGGGGAAACACCGTCCCATCTCTGTTTCTCTCCCCTCCTAACTTCCCTTGTGGTTCCCTGCTTGCCCCTATAGCTCCTACAGTCTTAGACTGCTCTCCTGACAGGTTGTGGAGGGGTTTCCACAGGGCATTTCAGGGACCAGGATGCAGAGGGCTAGTGCTGGCCTAACAGTGCTAAACAAGAAAGCTGCTGTGTCTCCCCCTTTTCACCCTTGCCCTCCTTCTGACCCTCCTTGGCTGATAGATTGCAGGGCTTGGTGCCACAGAAGCATTAGCCCCAGGATTTGCTGCAAAATCCCCCAGAGGGGCAGGCAGTGAAGGAATTCTCTCTCAGGTGTGTGTGTGGGTAGGGTGGAGGCTGGCAGGGAAGAGGGTTTGGGATCCCAGCTTGTCCTTCAAAGGCAGGCAGCCCAGCATGTGGGCAGGAACTCTTAGGGCCCCCACTGCTTTCTCCCCTGGGAGCTTCCTGTTCCTCAGGCTTGGGAAGGTTTGCACAAGAAGATAGCCTCCAGTCTACTGTCACCTACCTCAGGGGCACAGGGTGGGAAGGGCAGGACAAGTCCAGCACTGGTGCCACTGGAGGGGGGGGCATACCAAAGAATCCAGAGGCATGGTGTTGGGGAGGGCAAGCTGGTCGTCTGCTTCCTTTACCCAGATTGGGGTTGGGCTCCTCTTCTCCAGCTGTAACCATTTCTACCTCATTTTGCTGTGTTGTACATGGATGTATTTATCTCCTGTCTGACGATGCTCTGCAGTTGTGGTCTGTCTACCTCAGAAGAGACTGTATTTTAAAAGAAAGTATTACACAGTATTAAAATGATAACGTGATTTCCAGAGGATTTCTTGGGGCAGTGGGATGTGGGGAACCCTCTAGTTGGGCACTCAAGCCTCTGCCAGGGCCCTGGGTATGGCACAGTGGATGTTTTTGTTCCTTCAGTAAAGTGTGATCCTGGCACTCATTTGCACAGTGAGTCCTCCCAGATGCTGGATACCCAGGCTACAGGATTAAAAACCCTCGTGTTGGGGGTTCCTCCGACGCTCAGGGCTGCCTCACTGTAGCATGAGTCCCACAACATAGGGGCATAGAAGGGTTCACATGCTGTAAGTGAATGAACTCATGGAGGGAAGGGTGGTGGAGAGGAGAGTCGCTCAAGCTGGACAGCAGTCCTGCTGGAATAAAGGTAGGGATGCAACTCTTGGTCTTCTGGGGAGGGAAAGTGGGCAGAAGATGGGGTATGGAGACAACTTAGTTCCAGTATTTCAAGTCACATGAGACTGTCCACCACTATCACTGCCCTTACGACTTGAATAACATCGTAAACTGGGGAACACAAGAAAAACTCCCAGCTAGAAATGCTTGCTGGGAAAACCGCTTTGAGTGATTTGGGCCACACTTTCCTGAGGCTTCTGAATGATCTAAACCTGAAAAACTGCACAAAAGCTCCAGGAAAGCAGTATGGTCAGGCTTCCTGCCTAGGGCTTCCAACCCTCCTGGTTTGTGCAGGTCCACACCTCTTCTCCAGGCTCACTTAGTACCTACTATGTGTGGACACTGTGGGTGACACTGAGAACAAGTAAAAGGCCAAGCACAGCCACTGTTCTTGACAACCCAAATGGGAAAAGCTTAGCTTATTTTAAAATACAACTGGATAAAGGTAACAGGGCCAGGAAAAACTATATCAATCTTTATATTCACTTACCTGATAAAATTGGTACATAGACACCGAAAAAGTGTTGAATAAACCTTCTAATTCTCAGGTCAGTGTCCCAGTGGAAGATGTGGTTATCTGAAGAATGCCTAGAAAGGATTCAGACATATGGCAGTGTGTCAAGCACTACCTCCTACAAAAGTAGGAAGAAATATAGGTTGGACAGGTATGGAGACTAGGGCACCAGCAGTATTTGTTACAAGAGCATAACATGGGCGCAAGAGAGTATGTGGGGCAGGAGGAGGTTTGACAAGTCATCCTGGGCCTCTCAATTCCTGATGAGAGCCAAGGCTCTACAGGGAAGCACCTGTGTTTGCGTAGGTGGCCAATGATTAAGGAGGTGACTTTTAAGATGGATTTGCATTGTTGAGATTCACACGTTGATTTCACAAGTCTTTACACCTATTGGACACTAATCTTCGAGGACAGGGGACCTTACAATCTAGTCGAGTAGACTAGAAATGTGGAGTTGCTGGGTGTGGTGATGCTCAACTGTAATTCCAGTGCTCTGGGAGGATGAGGCAGGAGGATAGCTGTGAGTTGGAGGCCAACCTGGACTATATAGTGAGACATTGGTTCAAAACAAAATTGGCTGTAGTAGAGTGTGGGGGAGGGCTTCGTACAAGACCCTAGGCAGCAGGAGTGCAGGCCCGAGGAGAAAGCCAGAGTCAGGACTCCTTGGAGAGATGAAAGAGGTAAGTGGGTCCCCGGTGTGTGTGGAGATAGGGGACTGGAGGAGGTGCTCGCCTCAAAGGAGAGAGCATGAAGTTTTGGGCGAGGGCAGGTATGAGACTGGGAAAGGGCAAGCCACCTTTAGACAAAATTGAGAACTGAAGTGGGTATTGGTACAGTGGGAGCAGGGTGTTTAGGGCTTCCAGTGGAGGCTTCCAAAATTTGAGGAATGGACTGATGGGAAACCTCTACTAGGTGTTTCAAAATAAGGGCCCAGAATCCCAAGCATCTCGACCAGGAGTACCACTCCACTTCAGAGTGTCCCAAATCCTAGGGTCCTGGGACCTCTCTCCTTGCCCCTGATGCTGGGTGTCCCCCGCAGTCCCTGAGCGTTAAAATCTGCCGACCTCGCGCGGGTTGGAGGCCCTTCCGGCACTAGGGGTCCCGAACGTTCCCAGCCCCGCCCCCCACAATCGAGTCGCGGCGATGGTAGCGCAGGCTCTCCTCCTGGCGCTCTGCGGCTGGGCGCTGGGGCTGGCGGGGGCGCTGGACGCCATGGGCCCTCACGCGGCGCTCCGCCTGGCAGAGCTGCTGACTCCGGAGGAGTGCGGCCATTTCCGGTCGCTGCTGGAGGCGCCGGAGCCCGACGTGGAGGCGGAACTGGCCCGGCTCTCGGAGGACCGGCTGGCGCGGCCCGAGCCGCTGACGCCCACGTCGGTGCCGCTGGAGCAGGGGCGGCGGCGGCGGCGGGAGGCAGCCGAGGATTCTGCGGATGACCCGACCGGAGACCACGTGGCCGAGCCCGGCGAGGTGTCCGACGGCTGCCGGGAGGCGCTGGCATCCTGGCTGGCTGCCGAGGCCACGTCCCTGTCCTGGGACCGCGTGGCCCGGGCCCTGCGGCGCAGCGGCCGCCCCGACGTCGCCCGGGAGCTGGGCAAAAACCTACACCAGCAGACGGCGCTGCAGATGCGCAAGTTCGGGCAGCGCTACGTGCCACCGCCCGCCCCCGCCCCCGCCCCCGCCCGCGCCCGCGCGCCGGCCGGGGGCCCCGGCTCCTCCCCGCGTCCCCGCCGCTCCTCCGAGCGCGCGCCCGCCTGGGACCGGTTGGGGCTGGAGCTGGTGCTGGAGCGCCTGCCTCAGCCCCCGTATGAGCGGAGCCCCGCGGGCTGGGCCGGGCCCCTGGCGCTCGGCTTGCTCTCTGGCTTCGCGGGGGCACTGGGCACCGGGACGCTGTTCCTCTTGTTCACCCTGTGGATCGTGGGCGGCGATGGCGACCGGGCGGCCCCTGCCCACGTACGAACACCGCATCCCCCGGACTCGGGCCGACTGTGGGCTAAGAAGCTGAGCCGCTTCTCTCAAGGGCTGCCCACCGCGGAGAAACGGAACTGCTGGAGCGCTGCCCTGGACGGATCATCATAAAAGTTGTGAGATGCCTGGCTGTGGGTTGTCACTTCATAGAGATGCCAGGCAGAGCCCGTGGGCTGCGCTGGCCCGAGTGGGGGCTGGCGCGGTCACCCGATGGGGGCTACTTTCAGCTTTAGTTCCCTCTGAGTACTCTTCCACTAAGAGCCACCACTTACTGAGCCTGAATGGTGTGTCTGGCCGTGCTAAGCAGTTGACATTATTTCATATACTATTCAAAGCCGGAGAAGGGCCGACTGTGGTAGCGCACACCTGTAATCCCAGCATTCGGCAGGCTAAGGAAGGAAGGTTGCTGTGAGATTGAGACCAGCCTGGACTACAAAGTGAGTTCAAGGCCAGGAAGAACTAATAGTGAGACCCTGTCTCAAAAATAAAACCAGAACTCCCCCAAACCAAACAAAAAACAACTAAAGAAGGCAGGTTTCATCTCCAGTACCCACCAGGAAACTGCTCACAGCTCCTTGGTGACATAGGCAGGTTTTTGAACCCAGAACCATCTGACCTAAATGTTTTGCGCCCCAGAGGAATGCAGCATACATAGGCAGGAAGTTTGAGACGTGATGGGGGCCACAGCATTTTGTGGAACTTTCTGGGCTTGCTCCAGGACTCTTCGGAAATGTGTAGGGCAATGCAGGTACAGGGCCCACTTGCTGGGGCGCTTCTCTCCACAGCCTTCTCCGCCCATGGGAGTGTACAGCCGGCTGGGTGAGCCCGCAATAGACTGCCCTGCCATGGGCAGAGCTTGGGGTGAGAGCCAAGACAGAAAGACAGGCCAATTCAAGAGGAGAGTTGAAAACAAGATTGACGTAACCCTTTATTGCAAATTCTAAAGTAAAAAGATGTACAGTACAAAGTAAAATTGAAATTTCAGACTATAAACTTCCAATCCACGTATACATTCTCATTTCTCAAGCACTTCTGCCATTTCTGCATAAACAGGGAACAAGTCGAGGGGGTGAGGGAAGGAAATACAGCGAGGAGGAAGAAATTAAGTTTCTAGAATCATCACAAACCCCAGAAGCAAGTGAAAGGAAAGACATTTTCTCGACCTGCTGTCCTGGTGATGAGAAGCGGGGGTGGTTGGAGCAGTGCAGTTAAAAATGGCTCTCAGAATAGCAGCATTCATGATACCGTTTCCTCTTCCCCAAGTCCAAATAACGCTTTGCCTCTCCCTAGCGCCTTTGCCTCTGTATCTCAAAACACTTTACAGAACATTTAGTTAAAGCCTCACAACACCCCTGTGAGGTAGGTCAGTATTATTATCCCCATTTTACAGATGGGGAAACTGAGGCACAGAGAGGTTAAGTGACTTGCCCAAGGCCACACAGCGAGCCAGTGGTCAAGCAAGGGACAGAACACAGGAGTTCTGCCCTTTTTCTGGAACCACTGGGCCACACTCCCCATTACCTATGTACATTCTTCATACACACACACACACATGTGCACACCCGCCCACCCCACCCCATTTAGCCTCTATGTACAGCAAATAGCAGTGGGGGTGCAGGAACTGGGGTGCCTCAGGAGCACTTTAATGAAGAAGTCTTGGTAATCTTGAAAGAGACTCCAAGAGTGCACAGAGTTGAGCCACAGCACAGACTGGTGCAAAACCTAGGCCTTCCCATCCCAGACTTCCTCTTCTCTCCTGATGTCCCCCTGGCTGATCAGTTGCAGCTGATTTTTTAGGGGGTGGAGGTTACCTGAAAATGAATGAAGCTTTTTGCAAAACTTTGGGCAACATCTGAGAAAAGAAAGGCATCACTGCAGGCGATGCCCAGGACTCAAGTCACAGAGTCCCATGCCACGGCGTCCTCAGCTCCCACACACCTGGAGGCTGGGGCTGGGGACCACGGACGGGACCGACCTACCAGCCATCTCTCTCCAGAGTGGACCCTGGAGTGGCGTAGAGTGGGCACTTCAGATCCTCCTGGGCGTGTTCCTGGGCCAGGAGACGTGGCCTAGAGAGGAGTGTCCCCCCGTGCGCAGATGTGAGGGGACTGTCCTAGTCTGCTGGCTTGAGGAGGGATGGAGGGCAGCGTCCAGCGCCAGCCAGCAGAGCACAGGCTGGTGAGCGTCACATGTGACCTAGCGTGGGACGCAGGGGTGTGTTCCCCCAACACACTGATGAAGAAGGCAGAAGTAAGGCCAGTCCAGCTGGGTTGGCTGAGGTCATCTCTGGGGGCTCTGCCAGGTGGGTGAGGTGAGAAGGGGCTTCCTGGGCTTCTAAGCACCGGCGGAGTAGGGGAGTGCCACATGCAATGGTCGGGTGGGGATCTGGGGAGCTTAGGCCCTGGCTCTTCTCTCAGTCTCAACTTAGCCAGCACTACAAGCCACCTCCCGGTCTCTCTCTCCTCTGTTGCCATCTCATCCCCAATGCACTAGGTCCCGGTTCCCAGGCCCCTCCAGGACTCAAGAATTGGGACAGCCAAGCAACAAACACACACCAAGACAGGCTTCCCTTGTACAGTAAAAAGGATCATTTTTATTTTGTTTCCTTTTGGCTTATAGTAGTGATGTACTTTTTTTTTTTTTTTAAATCATGTCTCTTTAGGGCAGCGTTGGCCTCCATGCATTCATAATACACTATTGGTCTTTTACAGTTTACATTGGTTGTGGTGAAAAAGAGAACCCATCTGGGCACTGCTGCTCCAGGGGTTGTGACTGGGAATTTGGTTCTCTGCCCATCAATGTCTGATACCCAGAGTGGCCTGTTTAGGGAGGAGTGAGAGGAGGAAGGGCTGACTTGGGAAGTTTCTCCTGCTCATCCTCTGCTTTAAATTACAGACTCTCTTCCCCGGAGCAATAAGGAGGTTAAGGAAACAAGAGGGGGAAAAGTGTTTTTCACACACAAACCAGCAACCATGTCAGCTGCTGCTCAGTGGCTTTGGCTCTGCATTTTAAATTAACAGCATCGCACGTGACTTTTTGCTTTTTGTCCTTTTTTTAAAGGTGGATTGTGGAGTATAAATACTGCACCAAGGACCCGGCTACAAAAAAATAAATATTTATATTATATTTATATATCTATATATATATATATATGTGCAGTGATACTGTGGCTGCTGCTGCTTTTTTGATTGGCTTCGTTAATATTTGGCAAAGCGTTGCCACTTACCCACTCAGTGAGGACGCGCAAGGACGCCATCGCTGATCCTGTCAGTTCAATGCCTGTTAACTGCGGGTGTAAACTGCTGGTGATGGTGTCATTTACTACCAAAGAAGTGTGGAGCAGGATGGTGAGAGAGGGAGTGACTGAGTGGAGAGGTAGTGGGTGGGGGAAAGAGGTAGGAAAAGTTAAAAAAAAAAAAAAATGAAACTTCAGATAAAGTGGAGGAGGCTTCTGTCCTAGGAAGCTGGCTGATGGGTACCATATACCGAGGCTCGTGTGTTACTGAGGAAACAGCCTGCTGGGCTGGGATCAGGAGCTGGAGAGGAAAACGGTCAGGTCTCAGAAAAATCTAAACATTAATAGACTCTAGTAGCTTAATGACATCACTAGCATGAGCGCTTGGTGTACCTAGCGGAATCGTATAGCTCTGTTGCCCGTTTCAAGACCTAAGAACGATTATTTAGCCAGATCTTGCATAGAAGTGGTTAGAATTTATTGCACATTGGAACAAAAATATATATTTTTTGTTGTTTTGGAAAAGACCGTTAGCAATAAAAAATTTTTTGTCTGTCTGGTTTGGGGATGTACATTGGCTGATAGCATCTAAGTTGTAAGAAGAAAGAAAAGTATAAAAAATAAAAATAAACATGACAATGGCATAAGCCAGAAGCCATTTCCTATTTAATAAGTTAATAATTTATATTTACAAAAGGCATGCCAATAAAATAAAATTATATATTACAGTATTTATAATTCTCTTAAAAAGAATAACCACACATCAGCTTCTGTTTTGTGCTGTTTACAATGTCACCTGTACATGGTACTATACATTCATCCTAGCAGTTAGCAGGGGCACTGAAATGCCTTCCAAATCTGGCATCAGGCGTAGTACAAAACCCTACGGATGGTGCCGCAGAAGCAGGCTTGAGAGAATTGGACAGAGTTTCTAATGGTCCAGCAAGATAGAAAGCTCTGCTTACTGAGCTGCTGTGGTTTGTTCTATGCAAAACTAGTCAAGTGGACGGTAAAATTACATCCAAAGTGCTTCTACTGCAAGGCAGATTGGTGTGTCTGGTAACGGGTTGGTTTCTTTTCCCCCTCTGTGATATGGTTCAGGAAGAATTTATTTTGATTTGGTTCACCAGTCTTTCTTCGCTCTTCAAATAGACTTCCTGAAACATCTAACTGCAGAGTCTTGGCTTCGAAACCTTGTCATCAAATGATATATCCCTGCACTAAGAACTGTCTTCCATAAAGCAGGAGATGGAGTGAGAGATAAGATGCTCCCCCAGAAGCCACCCTCTAACGACAAGGGGCAGGTAATTAAGCAGATAGCAAAACTGGCTGAAAGGGAATGTGCTGGGGGAAGCTGGAAAATCCTGAAGAATTAAGTCACTTTCTCATAAAAACCAGTGCAGTAAAGAAACCAAATGGGCTTGGTTCAGAGGCAGCTCCATGCCTACCTCAGATCCCACCAGTGAGTATTACTCAAATAATAAATGAAAGGAACTACAGCCATATCCAATGCTGCTACCTCCACCAGCCCTGCAGGGTGGGAAGGGAAGCCCTGCTTGGTGAAGAAATGTTATGGCGGTAAGAGGAACCATGCAGAAAAGAGGTGGCAGTTCAGAATATCTGAACCCCTTTCCATAGAGACCCAAGCCTGGAGAAAGCCACAATTCAGGACATGACACTAAATGAAGTGAGCACCCCATAGCCCCCGATGAAAGGTCATTTTAGGTTCCCCAAAGTACCCCCTAGAGATAAGCATGCTACTCTAAATAGCACTTTTATCTCTACCCCGAATAAGTGTCAGTTCTCCAGTATGAAGGCTAAACAATCATCATAAATATTGCAAGATACAATGAACTTTTTTTTTAGCCCTAGGATTTGGTTTTACAGTGACATTAATAGTACAAGCCATTTGGGATCAAAGTCTCCCCATGTACTAGACACAGAGCAGCATTAAATAGTTCATCTTGCAAAATGTGCAACAATGGCTGTATGTTAGAGATGTCTGTTAAACATAGACACACAACGGATCCATCTGCTTGTTAGATTGGGTTTGTTTTTTGTTGGTGGTGGTCAATTGATTAGCTATGTTTCCCTACCCAGAAGGTGTATGAGAGACTTCTAAAGAATTGCAGCCAGTATGGAACTCTTACCATTTTTTCCAAATACAGTGAACGGTGCAGGGCTGGGTCCTGTCCAAAGGCTGACCCAATGCAGGGGACAGGATTAGTAGTGTCCTGTGGTGTATGGATCTCATGCATGACTTCTGATCACAGCATGCCATCATGCAAATCATTTCTACGCATTGAACGAGCACAATGTTTGGAATTGGCCTGAGCAAGTCCTCCTCAGCCTGAAAAACCTGATTGTTTTCCCCCACCCATCTCCAAACCACGTGAAGCCCATGTGAAGAAGATGAGATTTATGTCAAAGTAACTGACCATTAAATGACATGGGCTAAATGTGAGTGTGTGTGTTTCCATTTTTTTAAGCTTAGCTTAACTAATGTAAGAATGCAAATATAGTTTGCATGAACAAACAAACTTTTAAAGTGATGCTTTCTGCTTTTGAGAATCAACAAAATGAAAAAATAAAATCCATTTGGCTGCAACGGAATTATGCTGGTCCCGGCAGCCTCTCCTCTGTTTTTGTATCCTGTTAGTTTTGTTCTAAATTGCATTGACTGAATGTGGAACATGCAGTAACCACCTGCCCAAGCAATAGAAAATCTGTGAGTTCAGGGAGCAGGGTCCTTTGCCCTTGGCAGGTCACTGCTCAAGATGCAACCATGTCACATGATAAGCAGACTACGTTTGGTATAGGTCTTCAGGTTACAGTGTCTCCACAGCTGTTCTGCACTGATAATATTCAGGAAGTTTGTAAACAATCTTTCACTTGCAAGTTTGAAACCAGTAAATATTTCGTTGTTGCTTTCTAACACTTGGATTCCCTGACCTCTTTTTGTCTTTTGGCTCTTTCCCTTCTTCCTTCCTCTGCCCGCTGCTGTTTCTCCTTGTCAGGTTTAGTTACACTGTCATAGGATGGGAGGGAGGCTGTTGATGGGGTGCTCTCCTTTTTCTCCCGGTGGGTGCCTCCATTCTCTAGCTTATTGGAAGTCATCTTTTTGCAGATGAAGCCTCGCCTTGCCAAGTGTCCCCGGTAGGCACGCTGCAGCACCACCGCAGACACCTCCTCCTGCTTTCGTCGCAGTGTGGTTGTGATTGGCTCGTAAGACACTTTGGAAGGATTGGAAGCCACGAACCGTTCCTCCATCTGCTGTCGCAGGATGTCCAACTCTCCGCTGTCTCCCAAGACCCGCTTGGTGAAGGCAAAAAGGATGTCCAAGCAGTGGATACGATCCCCACTCACCATTGGCAGATCCATGGCGATGAGCTCAATGGTGTTGGGCTTGGGCACTCGGAGAGGATGTTCCAAGGCATCTGCAAAGTCTGCCAGCTTACAGTACTCGATGAACTGGGTGGCATCAGGGTCAAACTTCTCCCAGATCTCATAGAAGGTCTCAAAGTCATCCTCACTCAGAGGGTCGGCACTTTCTTCTGTGGCTACACTGAAGTTCTCCAAGATGATGGCAATGTACATGTTCACCACAATGAGGAAGGAGATGATGATGTAGCTTACAAAGAAGAAGATTCCCACAGAGGGGTTCCCGCAGTCTCCCTTAAAGCCACTCCCTGGGTGTTCCTTATCCAGGCTGCAGTCAGGAGGGCGGTTAAGGATGGGTAGCAGCAGGCCATCCCAACCAGCTGAGGTTGTGATCTGAAACAGGCAGATCATGCTGTTGCCAAATGTCTCGAAGTTGAACATGTCATCAATGCCAGCCTCATGCTTCACGTATGCAAAATTGGACATCCCAAAGATGGAGAAGATGAACATGACCAGGAAGAGCAGAAGGCCAATGTTGAACAGGGCAGGCAAGGACATCATTAAGGCAAAGAGCAGGGTACGAATCCCTTTGGCGCCTTTGATTAGACGCAAGATGCGTCCAATACGGGCCAATCGGATGACTCGAAATAGGGTTGGGGAAACAAAGTATTTCTCAATGATATCAGCCAGAAACATTCCTAAGACAGGAACAAAATAAGTTACATTACTGAGGTTGGAGATGCTTTTTCTCTTCTTCCACCTGGCACAGCAGAACTCAAGTTCAATGGGTTTTATAGCATAAGTGTCTTACTACTCAACCTGAACTCTCCTAATAAAAATTATATTTTACACATTTGAAAAGTAAATGATATGGATACCTAAATAAATAACACACAGGTTTAACAGAAGGTAGCAGTTTACCCGATTTTCTGCTTTTTTTTTTTTTTTATCCCCAAAGCATCCATAATCCTCAAGTATGTATCATTTTAGTGTGTCTTACAATGTATAGTACTCTGCTATGTTTAAATTATATCTCTTTAAGATTTAGATGTCTAACTTATTTTTGTTTGTGAGACTGATCCCTTATGTTAAAATAATTTTAGGTTATTCATTTAAAAAATCTAATGGTATTCTTTTTTTATATTCTCTTTTACAAATAGATTCTCATTTATCTGTTTTTCTATTCAAAGACTACTTTTATTGCTACCAACTGCTCTCCACAATGCCATAAAATTTCCATCTCCACAGTGAGTAAGAGGTACCAGTTCTGCCCCACAAGTACCAGATCCTCTGACTTTCATGGCAGCTGTTTTGCTAATGCCACCAACTTTCAATATACTTTTGCTTGAGTCTGAAATTTTTTTTTTTATTATGGCTGGCTCAGCCTGCCCTGGGGGTGGGGCTGGCACAGCATGTGGTGCCAAGGATCGAATGATGGTCCCTGCAGTTGCCTAAGCTTGCCTAAGCAAGTGCTTTAGACTACTGAGCCATCTTGCCGGCCCCTGAAAATATTTTTTTTTTGTTTTTTTTTTTCATCTCTCCATATCTATGTTCTATCAAACTAGGCTAGAAAACTAATGGGTTAATTCTGGAGCAGCTTTCAGTTTAGAGTTTCTAGATTTTGAGATGAAAGCCATAAACTAGAAGCTAGTTTTAGCAGGTAAAAACGCCACAGCATTAGTAAGGCACAAAAGCAGAGGGAGGAAATGTGCAGATCTACTGACTCCCACCCATGAGTCCACCTCAGCAGAACCATCTGTCATTAGAACTGGAAAGCAACAGGGCAGCCTGATGGAAGAGGCCAAAGAAGGAAGAAAGGACATTTAGTCTAATGAAGGAGGTGTCTCAACCCTAACAACTCATAAACACAGGGGCAGTTATCTGTAGAAAGATACAGAATCTCTTATTTGAAGGTTTTACGCAAGGAATGAATTTAACTTTCAGGAATGGGCAGGGACAGCAAGTTCAAAGAACAGTCAGATAACCTCTCAGGAGCTGAGATTCCATGTTAGTGCTTTCTAGAAAAATTTCTGTCTCAGCCAGGACCCAAGATTATTTATTAACTTACTTTTTACTTCTCAACTAACTGAAAGCTAGGACCATAAGAAATCAGGTAATAGGAAATGTACTGTAGGTAATACTTGCATCCCACATAGGATATAAAGCTTCAGAAAAGTGATGATACTGAGTAAAGTTTTGAAGCATGAAGGTGTGCATGCTACCTTATAAAATAAGAAAGAAACAGGGCAGACAATAATCCAGGCTGGGGAACATCATTTAAGGGGTTGGAGGATATTTTACCCTAACTTCTATTTTTTTTAAAAAGCAGTCTTATTAAATTGTCCAGGCTGGTCTTGAACTCATGGTCCTCCCATCTCAGCCTCTAGAGCATCTGGGATAACAGATGCACTAATGCACTAGGCCCCTAATTCCTCTTAACTAGAGATAATTTCCATACCTTTGTTTTGTTTTATTTTTTAGTGAGACTGGGGTTCAAACTCACCCTTGAACTTGGCAGGCAGGCACTTGTGCCATGTAACTATCTCCCCAGCCCTCATATCTTCGTTTTTGAATAAGTTAACATTTGATAAAAATCCCAATCATTAAAAGCACCATTATTATCCCTCTTTATTCTAAAGGACTATTTAAGACCAAGCATGGGAACTTGATCTTGTCGGGATTTTCTACTCCACTCAACAATGGGTGGACAGAGATGTTCCAGAACAGTGGGCAGGAGCACTGTTTGCAGTGTTTTGTGGGAAGGCACTATGGACTGGAGGTCAGGGGACAAACTTGAACTCTCATGGTTCCCTGCCACATGTCTCAAGAGCTTCTCTGAGTTTCAGTTCCTCATAACACTTAGAGGCTTATTGTGAAGATTATGTGGATTAATACACTGAAAGTGCTTAGGGGGCAGGGGATTTGGCTCAGCAGAATGCTTGCCTAGCAATCTGGAAGCCCTGAGTTTAGTCCTTGGCACCAAAAACAAAGAAAAATAAACCTCTCCTAAAAAATAATTTCAACCAGGAAAAAAAAAAAAAAGAAAAAGAAAAACAAGCAAGGCAATGGAAAGTGCTTCGAACCATGACTAGCCTGCAGTGTATTCCATTAAAATGTGAGTTACCATTATCCTTCAACAGAGGGTGTGGTGGTCTAATCAGGGTAGGATTATATAGGACTTCCCGGACTTTAGTAGGCCAACGTAGACTGTGACTCTCCAAAGGGAAACTTCATGTACAGAGTTACTTGAAGTCATTTCATTATGGAATTAATGTTCCATATATTAAAACATTTCCAGACACACTGTTCTGGAGGATAGAACTAGAGGGTGACACAGACTAATGAGAGACCAGCTGGTAGTCATAGGGATCCCCATGAGCGATACAGTGTGGCCACCAGAGCTCTGGGGTGGCTTTCTGTGGTTCTGAGCACTCCCTCTGCTAATACTATGTAAGTCAGCTGAACCAAGCTTGCACCAAGGCAGAGCGTCACATCTTCATCAGGGGAGCACCTCCTTTGCCTGCCTGCCTGCCTGCCTGGACATCTTCCTTTCTGTGCTTCTAGGGCAAAACAAAAACATGGACTCTGGGGTCAGGGAGATAACTCTGTGGCACAAGTGCCTGCCTGGCAAGTGTAAGGTTGTGAGTTCAAACCCTGGTCCTGCAAAAAACAAGCAAACAAACAAAAAAACATGAGGGCCAGCAAGATGGTTCAGTGGTCTAAAGTGCCTGCTTAGAAAGGCTTAGGCAACCGCAGGGACTGTGGTTGTTCGATCCCCAGCACCACATGCTGTGCCAGCCCCACCCCACTGAGCCGACCATAAAACAAACAAAAAAACATGGACTCTGGGATCAACTTGAGTTCTGCCTTTGCCCCTCCTTGTTGAATGACCTTAGACATCTATAACTTGCCTCCTGGAGTATCACAGGAATTCACTAAGATAGCACAGGGACTGTCCAACTATACCTGGTCCCCAAGGACATCTCAGGAATGAGCATTGCTGGCCATGGCACCATGACCATAAGTGACACTGGTAATTTCCTAGATAACTGCTACCTGAACAACTTCCCACCACTCTTTGTAACTTCTATGGTCTTTATAATTATTTAATATATGTTAGAATATGAATATATATATTATTAATTTTTTCTTTTGTGGTACTCGGAAACCTTTAAAGCTCCTTAAAAGAAAGAACCAAATCATAGGGGCTGGG